>CAICTM010000072.1:0-133531 GCA_903772945.1 Seminavis robusta | reverse complement strand
CCTATCGGTGACAACAAACAAGGCAAATGGCAACAATCATAATGGGAGTATGCTCCCACCAACAGCAGTAGCAGTGTAGGTATCCAAAATAATAGCACTCTTCTTATCTATTGACTTGACTTGACTTGACTTGACTCCCTCCTCGTCTAGCTAGCTAGCCATTGTGTGTGTGTGTATTGACTTGCCCTCATGGTATGACTGTGACAGCTACTGGTTCTACTTCCTAGTCAAGAGCTAGCAAAATCTAGTAGACACAGTAGCTGTCACTGTCATACAATGATTTTGTTGTTGTGGATTGCATATTCAATCTTCATCTCCACAGTCTCATAGGTGTACTCAGTATCAGTGGACCGAGTGCTGATCTGCTGATTTCCAATCAAATCCACCAACTCCACCAAATCAGCATCTTCCTTCCTTTCATCCCAAGGTTCCAAGGTGCCACTGCTTTCTCGTCGTTTGTTGTTGTGTGGTTTCTTCTTCTTGACAGGAACAACAGCAGCAGGGACAGGCTTGACTGCAATAGACATAGGTGGAGGCTTCTTCAAGGCAGCAGGAGGCTTCACTGGAGCCACCTCAACCGGAGTAAGACAAGGTTCAGCCACCACAACCACCTCTGCCTGGATCTGCTCCTGGGCCTGTTGCTCAACAAAGCGGCCCTGGCCAGCAGCAAAATGAACACAATCTCAATGCCTCTGTCAGTTTTCATAACAAGCTCTCTTCCTGAAAGGGGTGAGAATCCAAAGCTGACAAGTCTGAATCCTTGTCAGCCACCTTCTCTGACAGATGAGTACCAACCTTCCTGCCCTGCTCAACAGTCAGATACTGGTTCTTCTTGAATCTCCAGAGGAAAGTGCAGTCTTCATCCCACACTTCCACTAGCATATCCAGGTTCGACAGCAATGAAGCAATGGCTCTGGTTGTGGCAGGGGAAGGCTTTGGCTTGGTCTCCTCATCAATACTGGTACTCAAGTCAAGTTGGTAGAAAGCAAACAAGTGGCTGTCGCCGGTCCTTGTGATATCCATCTTGAGTCAGTGAAAGGCTGGAGATGGAGAGTCGGAGAGTGGAGAGCCGGAGAGTGGAGAGCCGGAGAGTGGAGAGCCGGAGAGTGGAGAGTGATCCGTAGAGTGAGATCCGGAGCAATGAATCGACCTCTTCTTATCTTCTCTTCTTCTCCTGAAAGCCCTCAATATTTCACCACCAAAGCGGCGCCATAGGATTGTCAATGAGAGGATACACATGAGGTAACGGAGAGAGGCTGGCTAGTGGCCGAAAGAGGAGGAAAAGCGCCATTGTGCCTCTTTTCTCTTTTCGATCGATTCAAAAGTTTGTGGAGTGAGTGGCTCCACGCTGACAGGATACCTTCATTAGAGTTGAGGCTTATCCGTTACTGGCTAGAAATATTTAGCTATACAAATTACTAGAGTACGGCCTGCAGGCTCTATCGAGCTTATTAACACGAGGCAGCGGATCCCTTTAGTTTGATGGGAGTGTGGAAAAGAAACAATGAGTTGGTTTGAGGCGCTCCCCTGTAGCTAGACTAATAAAAGGATCAAGGTAGAAAAGTGGTACTGGCTTCACTTTCTTGGGGGCTCTGCTGTCTAATCGGTTCTTGATTCAACTGCGACAGGGCAGAAGCTGAATTTTTCTCCGATTAACGAAAGGAAAGCTGACTTTAAATCTGAAGGAACCCATAGAAAGGTTATGGCATTTCACAATGCCTTCCCTTAAGCAACCACTTCATCAACCGAACTCCAGCAGTCATTGCTTGTTCTTCCCTTCGCTTTTCACAAGGAGCTACTGGCTACGATGAACTTCACTGGCTTGGGCGGCTTGTTTTTCACCTCTCACAAACCGAGAAGTTGAAACTCAAAAGATAAACCTACTGCAGTAGAAATAGACCAAGCTTTCCTCTTCCTTTTTCTTTACCGTCCACAAACCATGTGCCGCTGTTTGATGAACCGTAAAAGCATGCAAGCTCCATCGCTAAGCACGAGAACGAAGGTATTCGCCTGTCCTTGTCTTGGTCGGTCCAAGGCAGCCCCTATCAAGAAAGCAAACCGAATCAAGAAAGCGGTGCGTTTTTCGACGCACCTCAACAAAGTCAATGTGTGTCATATTCCATTGGATGTGCGAAAGCGCACCTGGCATACTCGTGAAGACTACCAAGACATCAAAATGGAAGCAAAAAAGTTTATCTTGCTCGAATCCGGTCGTTCCGCATCGAACGGAGTCCCGCCATCTCCTTTGACTCAATTGCTGGAACAAGAAAACAACGACTTCACTCCTCGAGGATTGGAGACGGTCATGTCGCCGCAAGTTCGATCCGTCCGAAAAGAATGGGTCGGCAACACAGTTCGAGGCGTCTTACTTCTCCAGCAGATTCACAAGATGATGGGAGTTCAAAACCCAGAGCAACTAAGGGAAATCTCCACCAGCGCCTCGCAGTCCTCAGCTTTTTGCGCCCAGATGCTGGGAGCGTCCGATGCCGAGGAGTGCTCCTCCTGGGGTACTCAACGCTAACCCTCTCAAGTTGGTAACCTCCATACCAAGGTCGGGCAACTGAGAGAGAAGAGCTGCATGCCTGTCAACTTGCACAATGAAGGGAAGCGTTTGATAATAAAGGGTACATATTCTAAGTTCATTAAGATCTAACTAGTACATGTAGCACTTGAAGCATGCGTTTCCGTCATGACTGATAGCAGTGCTACAGCTGCCATACTCCTCAAAGACTCGGTCCTGGATATCTGGATATAGAGGGATGGCCCAACAATGAACCATTGTATCAAGATATAGACCGATCAATTTCAGATGACGAACAAGATCACCACGCCACCACGCCATCTTTCCCTCGTCCCCTCCTTGAAATTCAACAATGGAAACGCTCAAAACTAATGAGAGTAGCAAGAGAAAGCCTACTACCTTGATCATGAAACACATCTTCTGTACATGATCTACCTTGCTTTTGTTTGTGCAATGAAGAGAAGAGAGTGCGCAGTGGATGTTGGTCCCATGCTATGCATCATGGCCCTTTCGCTGCTGAGCGTGAGGCACAACGACACGTGATACAAATCAGAGACATACTCGTACTTTCTGTGACTGGTGTGCGTGCAAGAATGACTTCACCGACAAACTTTTCCGACGGAGTCGTGGTGCCGAGCAAACACGGCCGGGGCTCCGTCTTGGAGGGAGTTGCCAAGAGAAAGGAAGGCTTGCCTTTGGGCTCACAAATCGAACAACAAAACCATAACCAAAAACTATCAAGTAAACAACTAACTAAATTTTCAAGGCCATATCATGATCCTGAATGCAAAGACCATCGCAGTTCTCGGAGCCCTTGGAGGCCAGGGCGGCTCTGTCGTAAACACCTTCCTCGAGGACGGTTCATTCAAAGTGCGAGGAGTGACTCGAAGTGTTAACTCGCCAGCCTCCAAGGAGCTACAAGGAAGAGGAGTTGAGATGGTCCCTGGTAACGTGAAAGAGCCTGCTTCTCTGTCTCAAGCCTTTACAGGGGCTGACATTGCTTTTGTCGTGGTCAACTTCTGGGATCCTGACATCGGAACAAAGGAAGGCAAGCTGACAAACGAAATCTTCCACGAGGCCAAAAAGGCGGGGGTCAAGCATGTGATCTTTTCTTCCTTGGCGAACGTGGGGAAGGTCTCCGGAGGAGAAATCACCGTGCCTCATTTCACGCTCAAAGCAGAAGCATGGGAATATCTCCAGACAATGGGCTTTGATGCTGTTACTGCTGTTGAGCCCGCCGCCTATTATTCCAACTGGTTCTCGTTTTTCAAGCCGGTCGAAGACGACAAGGGTACTCTGGTGTGGACTTGGCCAGGAAAGGAAGGCAACGCCTTTAGCCAATTCGATGTGAATACCGGAGTGGGTCCATCGGTGTTGGCCGCTGCAAAGGATCCAAGCAAGTACAACAACAGTAACATCCTGTTGGAAGGAGAGAAGATCTCTGTGGAAGACGTCGTATCTCAGATTTCGGAAAAGCTGGGCAAACCTGGCCGCGTCCATTTTGAAGACCCGAAGAAATTCGCAACATTCTTTGACGGTGCTCATGAACTAGCCCAAATGGTCAAATGGTTCGAAGACTATGGTTACTACGGCCCTGAAACTGAAACCCGGAAGCATGGTATTGGCAAAGAGATTGGCGGCCTGGTTTCCTTCCAGGAATGGTTGGACAAAGACGAGTACAAAAAGCTTCTCTAGAGAAGCCTCTCCTATCCCCAGTGTCGGCGTCAATTAAACAATGTAGTTAGATGTTTAGAGAGCCTTTGTTGATACAAGGATGCTGGGCTGTTGACTACTAGTAGTATTACAGTGAATTCGTTCCAACGAACCGAGGACGCCATTGCAACGCGTGTATCCTTTAAAAGACGATCCGGAATAGCACAAGTTAGTTGTTTCATGACCACACCGCTGGGTTTCATTCACAGCCGCCGGGGGGTCAGGGCTCAGAAGTGCTCAACGAATTCAAAGGAGACGCTTCTTCACTGCCACAATAGGCGCCTGTCATTGAAGCTCACGCGGCTCACGCCGTTGAGACATCATCCGTCACTTGAACTGATCTTGGAGTTCCCGGAAGAGTCCTTTGTGATGTCGAGGGCTTCCAAGGGACAAAAACAGGACTGTGGACTACTGCTAAGGTACAATCTGTAGTTTCCAGACCTGCTCTTGATGCGAGACGATCCTTGAGAACAGATTACGTCAAATGTCTCATCGCCACCACGGTGGTCTGTCTCAGTGATTCATTCAGAAACCAGGAGGGGGGGCGAGTGAAGGAGGACCTTGCTTCAGGCATTTGTTGACCTTGTTTCTGATCCTGTATCGGCCTTGTCGTAGCTCAGTAAGCCCCCAAATTTAAACGACTCCTCACTGCCGCAATAACCCCTTGGCGTTGAAACTCACCCGTAACACGCCGTTGAAGCATCCGCCGGGTTGATCAATCATGTATTTGCCCACAGGCAATGCCCCATACGATGGGTTTGGATCTTTATCAAGGTACCTTCCATCGGTTGTTTCGATACATGTAGAGAACGCATTGCCCAAATGGTCAATGATGAAGGTCTCGTGACTCCCGCACAAAGCCCCGGCCGCATTGAAGGTGACGCTCGAGCAGTTTTCATTCAAGCACTGGTTGAAGTTGTTCTTGACTCTGTATTTACCAGCGAACGCTGTCAAGGGAATCTCGACGTCCCAGATTCCAGCAGTGGAGGAAAACTCGGGATGGGCCAATAAGTACCGGTAAGGTCGCAAATGGAATATGGCAGTTGCGGGCGAAGAATCGGCCATCTTCCAAGTCAGCAATCATTGTCACACCGATACAGGTTCCGCCAACGTTGTTTTGCAACGGAGCTTCGTCGCATCCCAGTTTTTCCTCATACAACAAAGGCAGTGACACACTAGAGCAATACTCAAGGAGTTTACCCTTGAGGTTGGACGAGGTTGGACACGTTATCACCATCAAACTGTTCAGCAGGCTCTTTGCCCGGTACTATCGGCATGAGACGCAACAGTAACCGTTACCGACGAGGTAGAGATCGAGCTCAATGTCGACTTGGGGCCCGGACAAACGAAATCCGTATAGTTCTCACATCGTCCGCTGAATATACCGGTAGACAGCACTGGGGAACTCTGTTCGATGTAAAGTATGCCACTGATAACCGTCTCGCTGCTGTCAATGTAGTTCGAAGCATTGAATGAGTAGGTTCGGGTAGCAGCAGCGTCCATGCCACTGTCGAACTCGATGAATGTGGAGCCAGTGACAACAGAAGAGTCTCTCCCTGGACTCGTTGTAATCGTAGTCCTTGTACCGAAGGAAGTCTGGGACCCGGGACCTCTAGTCGATGGGAGAGGCGAATTGAGCACGAATTTGACTCACTCGGTGACAGAAACAGCTGATGTGAATGACGACGGATGTCGCGTAGACAGAGCTTTCGTGAGATTCTTCAGTAATGTCACGATCGTGGTGACAAAGACATAACCGTTTAACACAGTGCCTGAGAAAGCCGTGTCCAAGCCCAGCGTCGCCTTGCCCAAGCAAGTGTATCTCGTTCTCGATCACCTCCCCGAAGAAACAAAATGAGGCTTCGAGTCATCCCCAATTATCATTCCTGCCAAGTGCCTCGCAGAGCTAATGTTCGTGCTTTCCCCGCCACTCACGCTTCCAGTATCAGTGCTCTTTCCATCTGCAAAGTTTAGCACAAATTGATTGTCCTTGTAGTGCACTCTTGCCACTTTAGTGTCCCGTACTGGCACCGGCAGTCGCTTGTTGTAGGCCCGATCTCTATCTCTGCCGCTACTAGAAATGTAGAAGTTATTGCCGTCGTGCAAGACCATACGGATGAAGCAGTTTTGGGGATGAAAGCCCACAGCAACTGCACCCAGTGCGAAGTGATCGTTTTGTGCAATCTTGTTCCCACCATACCGGTAGCTCGCGTCCGTACGATTGTATAAAACTTGCCTGGAGGTTACGAATCAAGCGAAGGTTGTTGTCGAATTAGTGATTTCGTATTCGATAGATTGGCCGCACACGGTTCAATTTTGCAAGCTGCTCCAGTGGAGGTGCTTGATTCATTCCAGGATTGGTGAAGAGCAAAAGCGAGGCCGTTTTTTCAACGCGGGTATTTACCCGGTGGGAGATGCGCATTTTTTCACCTCTTGCTGCCACATTCCCTCTTTTTCAAGTTTGAAGTGCTTACGTCGTCATTCCTTCAGCACTGCCAAGAAGGATTCAAAATCTGGATCCATTTGCTCCAAAGGCACGAGATTGTCGAACAAATGCAGTGGATCCGAATCGGAATCTGACATTAACACTGGCTCTTGGTTGGCTTGCTGCTGATGACTACATGTGGATACAGGCTCAACATGGCCCCGGTCCTGTTCCATGCTGGCACCATGATTATTGTCCTGTGCGGCACCCACAATAATGTGTCCATCCCCCTTTTTGGGATGTACCAACTCGCAAATGTAGAAGGAATGTTCCAATGTCACAATCTCAAGGGCATACACCAGGTCCATCTTTTGGATGAGGACATTGTTGTCACCACACGTGTTGGGCATTTTTTGAAACTTGACATAAACTCCATTGACTCGGACGCATTCGGGCTTTTTTTCTGGATAGTTGTAGCGAGACAAGGTATAATGTATGGCTTTGGTAAACTTGTCAAAGTCTGTGGGTCCTTGCAAGAACAGCGTCACGACGGGCTTGTCATTGGCTTTCCAAGTTTGTTCCATCAACCATAGAGAGGCAATTTCTTGCTGGAAACAGTCTGACACGAGAAAGCGTGAGTGTCCATTCTTGGCTTCCCGTACCATCATATATCGGTTTTGTCGATCCCTGTCACTGGAAGCCCCACAGACTTGCAAGAGCGCTGTGGGTAGGTCGTTCCACTGCAATGTCGAGTTCTGTTGAAAGGGTGCTGCTGCTACTGACTGTGTAGTACTACCGGTACCACCGTACAAGATGGGATCAATAATGTCTTGCCGTGAAGCGCAAAAGATGTCATCCATGGGTACTTCGCATTTGGCAGCTAGACGACTGGCACGGCTCAGCAGGGGAAACGATCGCCGTGCCAACGCAAAGGACGTCCATGAGTGAATCAAGTACCGCATGCCGTAGTGGAACTTGAGCGAACTAGTTTCTTCGGACGGCGTGGACATCATGATGGCGTCTAAAACTTGGCCATCTTCCGAACCATGTTGTTGTTGTTGCGGTTGACTATCAATGGCCATGGCATGATCTTGCTCTTCCGAAGCTGTTGTTGAGATAGAAAGCTTTCTCCTCCTCTTGGGTCCTTGCCCTTGACGCGAGACGCGAGCGATGCAATCCACTTCCAGACGAAGGCATCGAGAACAACTCCTTCCTTCACTTTGATCCCTGTCGCAACGGACCTTTACACGATGACATTCTTGGCATGCTGGCATCTTGTTTGTTGGGTTGTTGGTTGTTACTCAGACAGCAGCCGTGCCGGTGCGTAGCTGTTTGCAGGAGAAGATCTGTACATGTACTGAAGGGGGGAAATGGTTTTAGAACGCTTGCTAGGAACAGCCCAACAGGGAGAATGGCCCAACAGGGAGAATGATTTAGGACAATGGGGTAAATCATGGCAAATTACCCTCAGCTCCAGGACAGAACTCCCTCCACAGAAGAATTTCATTCTCAAGCATCGCTATGATCTGACAGATATACCCCTGGCAGTTTCACCAATAGAGTCAACCTGACAGTACTTTGAGTTGATGGATACATAATTTGGATGTGACGGTCGCAGTGGTGGTAGTGGCTTGTTTATCTTCTGGCTGTGGGACTGATGAATGACCAGCAAAGTAGGGCAGCCATTTTCTTTCAAAATTTATTGTCACGGATAGGACGGACCATCTCTGTCCCACTGCTAGCCCCATTGGACCCATCTGTTGGGCCCATTCCATCAGATAGACAAACCAACAAGACTGAATGGCCAAAGCCATTGATACTATAAGACGAACCTCTACAATAGATGCTGGAATTTCCAGTGGCTCATTCTGGATTTGTGGTCTGGTGCTGCCACTATTTCTATTAAAACTCGTTAATCCTACTCACTTTCAATGATATCATCCTCCCTAATGGTCACATTAGATCAATAGGTATGATTGGGTTGATAGCAAAAGGGCAACGCAGTCCGAAATGATGGTGGAGCTGAGAACTTGCGAATTCTGGGAAGAAAAATGAAGCATCTAGTTTGGCATAAGATAATGCCTGCTACGTGGCAGCGTCCAATACGACCAGCACATGGCTGCGACAAGCAAAGAATGTAGACAACTCTAGGTAGTCAGTTTGCTTGTGTAGGTGCCATATTGGTTGAGTTCATCCTGTAGCCATCGTGCAGTGCTTTCATCACAATTTCATCATCAACTGGGCGCTTTGACCAAAATGTGGTACGGTTGTTGGTTCCAGTACTGTGACGTCATCAGGGAGAAATTATCCCTGTTGGGCCATTCCTAGCTTGGCCCGCTTATCCAATTGCTGCTTCGGCCGCATCTTCAATCTAAAGGCTGACGCGACCTTTTCACGCGACTAAAACGATCTGAACGACACAAAATCTTTGGGTCTGGCTGGCTTCCGTACTGTAGATAATTTCCCTACTAGCTCGCGAGTACAGTACCGGTACTCTAAAACCCCCTTATGAATCTTTGGCTCTCGATGCTGCGATCTTTGTGCAGCCATGCAAGCTACCGGTACCGTACATGTAGTGAGCGGCAAGTGGTACTATTTCACTCCATCAGATTGATGCTTCAGCATATCGGATATGACATACGGTAGTACATGAAATAGAAGCTATGTTACAGCAGTCTCTTTGTTGGTCCCACTCCCGCGAAATTTCATTCCATGCGAAAGGCTGGCTTCGTGCTGATCGGCTTTGAGAGGTCCGGCCGTTCTTGCTTTTAGTTAGAGTCGGATGCCATGATGTTAGTGTGTTTCCGTTTTTGTCTTGTGGATTTGATTGGAAATTTTTATAGAAGTGCACGGTCGTAGTTTCCGGAGGTGATTGTTTTCTCATGTGATCTACTACACGTCAACGGTGGCGAA
Organism: Seminavis robusta; assembly: GCA_903772945.1. Lineage (NCBI taxonomy): Eukaryota > Bacillariophyta > Bacillariophyceae > Naviculales > Naviculaceae > Seminavis > Seminavis robusta. The sequence continues at coordinate 123,959 of CAICTM010000072.1, read as the reverse complement.
GCTGCGATCAACATTGTCGGCGTCATCGCTTTCGTCCCCAAAGGACTCAACGGATTGGCAGGTGGATGTAGCAGCAATCGATCGTCCGGTGGGAGCAACATTCACCCAGAATGTCTGCATATCTCCTTTGCCTTTGGCTGTGACCAGTTCATCGCGTTTGGTTAGCCACGATCCCTTTCCAGCTGCAGCAATCAAATCTGCCGTGGCCTGAGACACTTGGATCTTTTCACGCAGTCCATTGCTCTCCATGCGAGCAGCGACATTGACTGTATCCCCAAAAATTTGGAAACGAGCCTACAATAAAGATAGAAAACACTGTTAGTCGCTGATCATCATGATGCGGAGAAAGAGCAGCCAACGAACCGAACCACTTACCTTTTCCCCTCGAAGTACCCCGGCTGTGACAGGACCAGAGTCTGTTTTGAGGAAGGAACAGGGCCTTGTGAGTAATAGGAGAAATGGGATGCTGTGCACAACAAAAGAGATACGTACTGAGCCCAAACCTCATGGCCAAGTCGCCCGTGTCTTTTCCGAGCCGGTCTATCAAGTCTTCATGGAGCAGTAAGTGTAGCTTCTTCAAGCAATCCATACAGTACTTTGCCATGATGAGGGCATGGTCGGGCTGGGCCAAAGGCAATCCGGTGCAAGCAACATAACAATCGCCTATAGTTCAAAAGAACTGGTTGTGAGAGGCGACAAAGAAAGCCGACATACAGTTAAAAGTCAAAAGTCAAAAGAACTGATGCATCGCCTTGTAGAGCCAGCTTTCTGTATCCACTTTGGCTTACCAATCTGGGTCAAGAAACAAAGCACAAAGTGAGACAAGTGGGAACAACATGGCATCTTCAGCAGGAGATTGGAAATGGCTCACCGTTTCAATCTTGAAGACCCCTCGCTTCTTTGCAAGCCGATCAAACTCTCCGTAAATGGCCTCTAAGAGCTCGAAAACTTCAGTGGGGGTCCTGGAAGAGGCCCATTTGGTAAAGCCAGCAATGTCGGCAAACATCTGTTTGTACAATAAGGGTACGGTAAGCAAGAATCATGTTGTGAGCTACAACGGTGAAGGATTACATCTTGATGCAGCTAGCTCGCAGCACAGCAATTCACTTACCACGGTGCAGTCGGGGTACATATTCGCAATGGCGTTGGGTTTCGTATCTCCCACACTTGCGTCCATGTTCGTTTGATTACGTTTGTCCAACCATTCGTTGCCCGAAGCTTTCTTCTCATTGGCCTCTTGCTCTTCATAGAGTCTATCACGGACTTGTTCTGGAAAGAGGGACTGAACAAGTTTGCCAGACTGTTTCGCGGATTGATAGACGATCTTTTGTCGTCTTTGCACGCAGTAGTCATAGAGTAGGAAGGTAGCGCAGGTCAAGACAAACACAGCTGCCAAGGTCAAGGCAAAGATGAGGGGCTTGTTGGTCATGTATGTGTCTTCCAGTTCTTGAGAGGGGTACACGCGGATACCATAATGACATTGGCCCTTGGTGGACTCTTGTTCGTCTGAGGATTCCACGTCCAGCAGAGATTGAACCGTGACAGCTGCTTCCAAGTAGTCATATTTGGCATTGTGCAGGTCTCCACGACCAAGACACCGTGCATCGGAACCATCAATTTCATAAGTGTATTGATTGCCACAGTCGTTTTCCAGGACCACGACAACACCCTTGGAGCTAGCGGGTAGAATGTTGAGAAAGAAAGTTCTCCAGTAGATCCCAGCACGCAAAAGTGCCACGACGGATTGATTTCCATGGTCCCGCTGTAAGCTGTCAAAGATGGGGTAGAAGATGGGCGCCAGGGCGTCGTATTGATACTCTTGGCCAACAGCTTCGACCATCTTGGAAAGACTGTCTCGGCGAAACCCCGTTACATCAAGGGTGTCAACAGATGTTGTAAACACGGGTATTCCGTGCTCAATGACAGCCTGGATTGGGTCGGCAAAGACCCCCTTGTTTAGGTCAGCGTTTTGGAGTGGCAGATTAATGGCAGGGAATGTCTGCCATATTGGTGTGAAAGGGCCGGGCATGTTGGGTGTTCTCAAGATGGGGCCTTCGTCTGTCACCACTTGGACTGGTCCAATGGGAACAGCATCCACTTCTTCCACGGGAATGCCTTCCTGAAAGGCCAGTGACTCGGCAAGCCATTCCCCATTGGCCATGGTGTAGTTGTTATATCGCTCGAGTTGCTCTGGCTGGACAATGGGGAGCACACTGATGTCCAGGAAGGTCCCAATTTGAGCAGTCTTGCCAGCCCGAATCCCAAAGTCCGGAAACGCGACCAATGGCCACTCGAGGTCTGGTTCATTGGCAACCCGCGACGTAATGTCGATGACAAAGTTCTCTGCAATGTTCATGCGCTGCTTGAGAGTAGATCCAAATGTCTCGACAACTTTCAAACTGGTATCTTTGAAGTCATCTTCAAAGTCGGTTTGTTCACTGCTCTTGGTCACAAAGTAGATGGACAAACAAACGACAAGAGCCACAATCCCGAGAAGCAGTGCTACCAACAACCGCAAGTACCCCACCGCTTTGTCTTCGTTCTTGGCAAGGACCATCATCTCCTCTTTGTTATTAGCGGGGGCTTCCAGATCATCATGGTCCGAAACGTCAGATCCATCCTCCAAAATAGCTTGCTCTCTGGCTTCATCTCGTAGAGGCGTCATCTTCATGTCTCTTGCTTTAACTTACAGTAGGGGTGTGTTTTGTGCTGAGCAAAGTCCAGAAAAATAAAACTGAGCAGGGTGGCGATTTGCGGTCCAATTTGCCAACCTTCGCGAGTGCCAAGGCAAATGTACCAAACCGGTAGCCATCAATTCTGGGGCGGTTGATTGAGTACCATACACCATGCCCCATGCCCTTCATTGGAGAATGAAGAGCTACTAGCTACTAGCTAGCTAGTATCATAAGCAACAGCAACAGTACTACTAGACAGAACATCCCCCATGTCTCAAGTCATTTTTCCGATGAAGGTTTCCGATCAAAGTTCCAAGCAATATTAGCCCAGTTCGCAAGAAGCTTCGACCCAATTGAAGAAAGCAAGGTGGCCATAACCATTCATGCTGCTCCTGTAGCACCCCAGTCCTGGTTGGAATGTCGGAACGTCGGAACCCTGCATTCACTCCTCCACTGATTTAGGGGAGGGATTTAGAGGAGGTGTCTACGAGTATGCATAGTGTTGTGTTGGAACGTTGGAACAGATGGACCGCCTGTGACCTGTGACCTGTGACTTGTGACTGCTATCGGTACCGCCCTTTAATTTCCAGCTGGTGCTGCTCCAAGTCAGAATGACCCAATTGAAGACGCACTCAGATCGTGGAGCCCAAAGTATCCAAGACGGCAAGGCTGCCAAACACAGATATGACCGTGGTTTGCAATCCAGAAATATTAGAGTGACGTCATCGATGAAAGATTTCGAGAAAGATCCGATTGAATCATTCCTCAGGACCCCAACACAACCACAACGATGACAGCTGCCAGTGTGCCACAGCTCCCCTTGACTCATCCTCCAGCGCTGGATGCTCAACATACTAATACACGGCAAAGGAACCAGCTTATCTCAAAAGAAGACAATTTAGCACAATGATATTGAAGCGTCTTTTAGTTGCTGTGCTTTGGGGCGCCTCAGCGAGTGCATTTTCCCCGGCTACTAGTCGAACGAGTGCTGCTCGAATTGAGGTTCGTTCGAGGACACAGACGTCGTCATTGTCATCGTCTCCCAATAAAGATGATGGATTGGGTGAAAGGTTTGGCGGTTTCACTGTGAAACAACGGCTTCGAGAAGAAGTGGAATCTCCCTTTCGCAAGGTTCGATTTGTCTTCTTCCTGTCCACCGTGGGATCCGCCTTGACGGCTCTCTACTTTTCTGGCATGAGCACCGTCAAGGCTCTGGTGGGAGGATATTCGGACGCCCCACCGTTGGAACAAGCATTACAGTCAGATGCCATCAATCTGACAGGTGCCATTGTATGCGGCTTTTTGGCTCTACGAGAGTACAATGTGGGTCAAGCCAATTTGCAACGCATTGCCAAGGGCGGCCAATTGGCGAGATTGGTTGTGGAACCAGTGGGTCAGAAACGACAAGTCCTTTCGGATTATCGACGTGCGGCTCGAGTATTGATTGCTGCCGGAGGAGCCGACTACATTTCCGAATTGGCACGATCGTTAAATGCCGATCAACGAGCCGATCCCAATACCATTGCCGCGCAGCTGGAAAACTCTGAAGTCATTGTAATCCCAGTCTTGCTCAAGCAGCAAGGCAATGACAAAAAAATTGCGGTGGATAACACTCGCGAATACTGGTTGGATGTGGAAAGTCGTGGTGACGAGGTTGATCGCAATTTTGATATCACACGTGCGGATTCGGTTGTGGCCTTTCCACGAGGAAACAATGCTTGGACCGACTATTTGGAGTCGGAGATTGAAACAGCCAGCGGACAAGGCTTTGATGTCCTGGAAAAGGGGTTCACCATTACCGTCAAGAAAAATGGTCGCATCCTGCGACGCGCCACTGGGTAAGTTGCAGCATTGGTTTGGCATCCCGTCTCCATTGCTCGATTCGTGTTCCGTGTATGTTTCGCAGTGCTGACATTGATCTCTCTTTGATATTCAGGCAACCACCATGGAGTGACTTTTTGGGCGCCATGGAGGTCTTGGACGGCTCAAAGTTTGGAATGCCAGGTGATTCCGAACGCTATGGCGGACCCTGAATAGCATGCTACCTATCTTTTGACAAACAATGAATGTACATAGAAGAAGATGCACGCAGAGCAGGTCCAAAAGGCGCGCATGGATTCTGTCCTAATAGATGCGAGGATACGAGAAAGAATTAAGCAAAGCAGCAGCACGATAAGACTAATGTACATAACCGTTGCTGTTTACAGATACTATCTCGTGGCCAGTTGGTGGGTGGACTCCAAGTGAGGCACTCGAAGCGATCCAGCAATCTATCCTAGTAGTTTGCGTTTTTGTGGTAGCTGAGCTGTCCAGCTAGCTAGAAATCCTGGGAACAATGATATACACCTGCACAAATGTACGGCGCCCATAGCCTTTTTGGATCAGATCTAAAGTACAGCAGTGTGTGCATCGCGCACATCCAAATCTTCCAATGCCAATGTGAGCGCGACATTGCTACTACAACTCGTATCTAGTTTTAGATATCCTCGTCCATGGCACTCTGTAATGCACTGTTGATTGTCGGATGGAGAAACTCAAAACCACTGTCCAACAGTTTACTGGGCACCACTCTAACTCCACCGAGGAGCATTTCTTCCCCCATTTCACCAAACAAAAGATTCACAGCGAATCCTGGAAACGGGAGGATTGTGGGTCGCCTCAGAACCGATCCCAAAGCTTTGGTGAATTCCAAATTGGTGCAGGGATGGGGGGCGCAAAAGTTGACCGGCCCTTCCAACGATGGAGTTTCCAGTGTGTGGAGAATTGCCCGGGCAATGTCGCGGGCGCTAATGAAGGAAAAGTATTGTTGACCACCACCGATGCGGCCGCCGCCGCCCAACAAAAAGACTGGATAGAGCTTCTGCAGTGCTCCTCCTTTCTTCGACATGACCACACCAAACCTCATATTCACAACACGATGCTTTCCAGATTTCACAGCTTCCTCCGTGGCTCCTTCCCATTCACGAGACACGTGCGCCAAGAAACCATCCACTCCATCGACATTGGCGGATTCGTCTGCCGCTTCCAAGCTATCACCAATAAACTTGTCACCATATACGCCAACCCCCGAAGCTACCAGGAACGTCTTGGGTTTGTTCTTGTTGTCAGCTGCTGCTGCCACCGCTTTGGAGAGTGCCGTAGTCGTTTCCACTCGGGAGTTCACAATCTCGGCCTTTTTCTGGTCCGTCCACGGCCGAATGCCTAAAAATCCCAGTGGACCGAGGCCCGTACTGACATTTTCGCCCGACAAGTGTACAATGGCATCCATTTCGGCCACGGCTTGTGGGTGCAAGACATCGTCTGCCGCTGCGCCGGTGGGATTCCAAACCAAAGTGTCACCTCCCGTAGGTGCTTCTGCCTTGTCACCGCGGACAAGACAAATCACTCGAATGGGTTTACCCTGAAGGGTTTCCCGTTGACGAATCTCATTCAAGACGGCTTTTCCCACCAAGCCACCCGATCCAGTCAATCCAATGGTGTAGTGCTGCTCACTGCTGGAAAAGGCACGAGCCATAAGACTTCCTTGTATTCTGACACCTGCTGTTGGTTGGATGGCTCTCCGAGAAGCTGCAAAGGCAGTGAGCACCAACCGGTTGACTCCTCTCATGGTGCTAGCTAGAGTCTGAACAATAGAGCAAATGGATCCAGTGCTGCTGTGTGTTGATTGCAGATCGAGATGACAGATCCCCATCACTGAGTCAGTGAGCAAGTCGAGACATGTAACCACTCGTGCCGATGTATCTCAGCGCTGCGGGCTTATATCTAACATCAACAGCAACGTCGCACCCGCAAGATCCAAGCCAAACACACACAACAGCACAACCCGTTTCATTCATCACGATCGAGAGCGATACAGTACGACTGTAGCCTTTTGCTTCTAACTTACTTTTGTACAGCAGATACAGGAAAGACCATGCCAGGCAAGGATGTGAACGCCATGAAGGCCCGGTCCTTGTCGCCGGTTCCAGCTCCGGCTGCCGAGGGTCAACCTCCCCCTCAACAACCCGCCGCATCTGCGAGAGCCGACAAGTTTGCAGCAGCCCAAGCTCGAATGCAACAACAACAGCAACAAGGAGAGCAGCCGACTTCTGTCGCGCAGCCAGCTCCTGTCGTTCCTGCAGCTCAGCCTCGGCGAGACAAGTTTGCCGCACAAGCGGCTCGACAGCAACAAGCGGCTGCTGCGGCGACTCCTGCCGCTGCTTCGGCTACTCCGCCTGCTCCGTCAACTGCTGCTTCTGTAGCCCAACCACGAAGAGATAAGTTTGCCGCCCAGGCAGCCCGACAACAAGCTGCCGCAGCTCCCCGTCGAGACAAGTTTGCCGCTCAAGCAGCGGCCCAACAACAAGCCGCTTCTGCACCACCCGCTGCTCGTCGTGACAAATTTGCAGCCCAAGCATCTCGCAACAGCAAATTTGCGGCCATGGCCCAAAATCCCACGGCCGAGGATTCTTCCGCTGGTGCCGTGACAACGGCTGAGTTGAGCATCCGGCATCCCAGTCAAGACACCCAAATTCAAGAACGACGTCGTCGCTTGGAGCAGGAACGACAAGCCGTGTGGAACGATTTAGCGAAAGCCGAAGGGTGCATTGGTCGATTGCTGCAAGAAGTCGCTGGCCATGGACTCTTTGATCCGGCCGCCCTGCAATTGTCGCAAAAACAGTGGAAAATGAAACGAAAAGCTGCCAAGAAACAAAAACGAATGGAAAAGGCACAACGCAAAGAACAAAAACGAGAAGAACGAAGACTACAGCGAAAACAACAAATGGAAGATGGATCGGATGATGAGGAGGAGGAGGAAGAGGAATCGGAAGAATCTTCCGAAGACGAGGAGGATGATGACGACGATGATGACAGTGATGTCGACAGTGACGAAGCAGGATTACTCAACACTCCACCACCTCACGAACGGTACACCAAAATTTTACAAGAACTGCACTCATTGTGTGCTCCTCATTCGCATTGGATTCAAAGCTACAAACCATTGTCCTCCGGTAGCAGCACTAGTGGCAAGAAGAAATCGTCCACACCCAAAATTAGTATGTATCAAGCGCGTGTCGAAATGAGATTGGCACAAGAAAAACGAAACATTTGCCAAGAATGGCTTCGGTTGGAAAAGATTGAAATGGACAAATTCCAACAACAACTCGAGGAGAAAGCAACAACGCTGGTAAAGCAAGAAGAGGATACGGATGCCAACGAGAGCAAGAAACGAAAGTTGGATCAAGTAGAAACATCGTCTTAGCGAGATATGTTCTATTTAAATGGGTTTGAAGGGTGACTGGCAATGCCTTTGTGGCGAGAGAAAGCCCAATCCTTTCCCACTACTACTAGTACTACGGTAGCTATATTTGTGGCCACTCTTCAAGTCACTCTTTGCCGCTGGAAACGATTGAATCGAATCGAATCGATTCGTAAAAGCCGCCAATACTTCTTTGACCTCTACATGCATCGTCCGAACTCTGCACTGCAGTGTCCGATGACAGCGAAGCTACGAAACCAAATTAAATGATTTCACCAGGAAGCACCTTGAGGAACGTAGTTGACGAGACAATTGATAAGGGACTTTACGTTTACTTATTGCTAGAATCGTATGACGTTCCCTGCCAACGCAACCCAAAGTTGCACAAGTACGACAATAGAGTAGATGAAAGATTAGCCCAGTCGCTCTTTGCTAGATTCGTATGAGATTAGCTGTCTAGTTGTCCTTTAACGTTGAATTGGCCCACCGCTAAGAGGGAGCTCCTTTGGTGCTGGTGCTGTTCTTTCCTTTTTCAGTTGTGTTAGTGACGATGGTGTTGGAGGTGGTTTTGTCTGGTGCCACCTCGGTTGTGTTTGTGATGGTATTGTTTGAAACTGCAGTGGGAGAATTTGTTGGCAAGGCAGAGGGATCGATGGATGGTGCATCTGTTGGTGACATGGTTGGCGCTGATGTTGGATGGGCAGTGGGGGACAGTGTCGGAACGACTGAAGGAGAAAGAGACGGCGGAATTGATGGCTGTTCGGTTGGAGAAGCTGTCGGTCTGGTGGATGGCTCCCGGGAAGGGAACAATGATGGATGGATGGACGGTTGCTCACTTGGAAACTGAGACATACTGGGCAAGCTAGACGGCTGGCCAGTTGGGGCCGGTGTTGGAGTCTTCGAAGGGTGGGGAGTTGGTGGACCTGAGGGCTGTGAGGTTGTTGGAGACGCAGTCGGTGGTTTGAATGCATCAATGCCCTGTCTAGGGCGAATGGTGGCTATCCCAGCGGGTTTCTCTGTTACCTTTGGGACGGCTGGTGTTGAAACTGCTAGGGCCGGAGTACGCGTTGATGGAGACACAGACGAGGGTGGACCACTGATCAAAGCGCTCACGGCGACACTTGGCGACAGCGACATGGTGGGATCTGCAATCGAAGCGTCCATCGTACTCTGAGTTTCACCATTACTGGGGATGGCAGTGCTTGATGGGAGAATAGACAACACTTCGTTAAAGTCCGATTCCTCAATGGTGGAACCCGCGGTAGCAATATTTGATTCCTCGATGCTTGAACTCGTCGACGGCTCCAAGGTGTGCCTTTCTGACGTCGTTTGGGTCGATGTCGGAAACATGGTGACTGTTGGAAGCGTTGTGGCTGGAATTTCGGATTCTCCGTTTGAGGTTGGAGTGTGCGACTCTTCCAGTGATGTTGTTGAGCCCCCCGTTGGGAACATACTGGCTTCTCCAGGGATGGTCGTCACCATGATTGAAGGTGAACCCGTAGCTGCTTCGGTGGTCGGCCGGCTTGATACAAGGCTTGGGGCGACTGCTTCACCGGATGTTGGCATTTCACTTCCTTCTATTCTTGGGGCGTTCGATAGAGTTTCAGTTCCTTGACTCATCGACTCGCTTGGCACAAGTGTTGAACCAAAGGTCGTAGCCATGGATGGTAATCCCAACGACGGAGCTTCGGTTAACACACCTGTTGGACTGTTTGAATCCTGTTCTTGTAATAGTGCGACGGCAAGCGTAGGACTTGGACTCTCAGATCCACTTGTCGACTGCATGGTTCCAACAAAATCCACGATAGAGGGCTCTGCCGAGGCTCCTACTGTAGAACGCGATGAATCCTCATTGGTTGGAACCAATGTCGAGACTGTTGGAACGGCTGTCTTGTTCTCCGTTGGAACCAGAGTCGTTTTCACGGCACGGGGCTCTGGAGTAGTTGATGGCATACTGCTTGGAGGGCAAGACGGGCTTGTAGTTATTGATGGTGCATGACTTGGAGATGCAGTTGGCAATAGTGTTGGCACTGGTGTTGCTTTGGTTGGTGTATCAGTGGGCAGGCTTGATGGAACTGAAGTCGGTGCTTCTGTTGGCCCAGTTGTAGGTGAAACTGTTGGCCCAGTTGTTGGACCAAGCGTAGCTTTGGTAGGAACCACACTACCTGTAGGTAACAGGGACGGTTCTGATGTTGGTGCTGCTGTTGGCCCAATTGTAGGTGGAATTGAAGGTGCTATTGTTGGCCCAAGTGTAGCTTTGGTAGGAACCACACTCGGTAGAAGTGATGGTCGTGGTGTTGGAGCTGCTGTTGGCCCAATTGTAGGTGAAACTGTTGGTGCAATTGTTGGCCCCAGTGTAGCTTCGGTAGGTTCAAATGTGGGTTGCCTGGATGGTTGAGATGTGGGTGTTGTTGTTGGACCAGACGTGGGAATAGCTGTTGGCCAAGTTGTGAGCACAGTTGTTGGCCCAGTCGTCGGTAGAAGTGTGGTATGAAGTGATGGTATTGTTGGAGATTCTGATGGTTTTCTTGTCAGAGTCAATGTTTGGATTGCTGATGAGGAAGTCGTCCCAATAGTGGTAGGGCTGCTAGAAGGCTTCATTGGGAGTTTTTTGTGGCTTCTTGTGCCATTTGTAGATCCAGTTATGTTGCCATCCAACATTACAGCACCACCTGATGGTGATTCTGTTGACAGGATGTCAGTGAAGCTGCTGGAAGGAACCCCGGTTGCTTGATAACTGGGAAGGTCAGTGAAGCTGGAAGGGACCCCTGTTGCTTGATCATTGGGAAGCACAGTTTCTGCATCAGAGTCTGTAGGTGCAGCGGAGTTGATAGAAGGCCCTTCGGTTTCCCTGTCAGAAGATCCAGTTGCATTGGCAATAACCCTCACAATAGACCCAGTTGCATTTACTCTAAATGCACCAAAACTGGGAGAATCAGTGGAGGTAGCACCAAGCATAGCATAGTCATTTGAAGGACCATGGGTTCCTCTTTCATCATAGCCAATTTGATTAGACTCAGTGGGAAACTCAGTCTCTATACCATCAAAGGGGGTATGGTCATGGGAAGGGCCTTCTGTTCTGGCAAGTTCAATCTCAGGCACAGTAGGTGACTCAGTATCTGCAGCAGCAGTTGCCACAAGAGCACTGGAAGCCCCCCCTGATACTTCGATGACAGTGATGGATGGACTGGTAGTTTGGACAGATGTCTCGGAGACTCCCACAATGCTTGGGTTGGCTGAAAAGCCAACATTGTTTGCAGCTGAGGAGGTAGCACTGGGCATTGATGAATCCATTGCACTGGGAACAACTGAAAGAAGGGCACTGGGCGCAGATGATGCCATGCTTTGGGGGCTGGCAGATGCAGCAGTGGGGATGGCACTGGGAAATTTAAGAGTTGAAGAGGGTGTGAATGTGGTGGAGGCACCTATAGTGGGATTGGCATTCAGAAATCCAGAAGCAACAGATGGACTAGCAGTTGGTGGGGGCAATCCAATCGTTGGGCTTGTAGCGACTGAGGTCACAGATTGGGTTCCAGGGGAAACTGTGGATGGCGTAGAGGTGGGATGAATAGTCGGGCTGGCCCTGGGAGCAGATGATGCCATACTCTGGGGGCTGGCAAATGCAGTAGTGGGGGTGGCACTGGGAAATTCAAGAGTTGAAGAAGGGTGGAAACTGGTGGAGGCACCGATAGGGGGATTGGCATTCAGAAATCCAGGAGGAATTGATGGGGTAGCAGATGGCGGGGGCAGTCCAATCGTTGGGCTTGTAGTGACTGAGGTCACATACTGGGTTGCAGGGGCAACTGTGAATGGTGCAGATGTGGGATGGATAGTGGGACTGGCACTGGGAGTTCCAGGGCTTGCAGTGTTGTCCACTGCAATAGGAGCATCCACCATTATAGTAGTTGGGCTTGCGGTGCCTGGGGTCAATGAAAGACCACCAATTGTTACATTGGAAGTTACACTTGAGGGAATATTGGTAGTAGGATCCATGGCTATTGTGGGAGAAGTAGTTTGGGCTACTGAAATGGGAGATTTGTCTTTTTTGGATGGTGGTGGCTTCTCGTTTGAATTTGGAGGTGGCATTTTCTTTTTGTGTGAGGGTCTCCATGATGCCCAGCTCCTGTCAGCCACCGTGGGGACATCAACCACAACCACCACTTCAAACTTATGTTTTTTGCCCAAGCAGTTAAACTCCAAGGCAACTAAATGATCCTTGATATTACCAGCAAGATTGACCCAATTTGTCACAGCAGAGGTTCCACAGTCAGTGGCAGAGGCTGTCACACAGCCCCACCTACACAAATCTACAGGGCATTCTATCCCTTCTCTTGAAGAGCAATTACCCCCTTGCAGCCACTGTTCTTGAGGAACGGACTTCGTGTCAGCAAGGCCACGCTGCCTCACATGAGGAGTTGGATGAACTTTCTTGACTTCTTGGTCAAGATCAAACATGAATGACCCAAAGGTTACATCACCATCCCAGTCTGGAACTGTAATGGGAAATGCATTGTTGAGAGTGTCTACAATTGCTGTGCTGATGGCCATTTCTTGTTCAGTTCCGTTGCAGGCCACATACTCATGGTGATGGAACCGGATCTGAAGGTCAACCATGACTTGGTAGTCTTTGCGATTAGAAACACATGTGCCACCAGGGTCGCTGTTGTTGGATGCACTGTTCCCAAAAGTGCCCCCTGCAAGATTGGATGAAGGCATTATACCTGGTACCAGTATTGATAGAAGACTGGGTCCAACTGATCTTGATGCATTCCCAATTGCATGAACTGATGGCATCCTTGTTCTGCTAGTTGAGGGAAGAATGCTTGGCGCAGTTGAATCTAGTGCACCTGTTGGAACACCTGCCCTTGGTACTTTCCCAGTGGCAAGAACTGATGGTTTTCCGCCATGAGACACATTTTGAAGAACAGAGGGTGTTGGGCTTGTGCCACTGGGAAGCATTGAAGGCATGACACTTGGAGCAGAGGTTTGAAACAATGTTTCCTCGCTAGCCCATGGCAATAGTGTGCCATTGTAGTGAGTACCATTACTTGGTTGATCAGAGGTTGCAAAACCAATACCTTTGATGCCCGGAGCATTCGTAGGAGCCTTTGTAGGAATACCAAGCGATGAGGCATTAACCGGCGTCATAGGAGCATACGTGGGAATCAAGGTACTGTTTGCTGCGGCCACTGGCGCTGGCATGAATCCTCGCAAAGTTTCCATCAACATGTCCAGGAAATCCTGCATCATGTTCAATCGTCGACCACGATCATTGTCATCACTTGCAAGAGGTAAGATCGGCTCGTCCATGGAGCACCCCGCGCAAGTCATCAAGAAGCCCCACGTAGTATCCACAAGGTTGGACGAGTTTGCGCTGTTGTCCCGAAAGGCCTCCTCTAACGATACGTTGTGCACCATGCGCTTTTTGGGTCCATCACAGGTTTCGCTGAGAGTGTTGAACAGTATTTTGAAGATTTGCTCGAGACTGCTCTGATGCTCCCAAACGACATGCAATGGTACGCCCTCGACAGGTACAGCCAGACGTCGCATTTGGATGGCAAAGTCAGCGTTCTTTTCGCCGCTGCAATTCCGTTCGGAGTGGAATAACTCTCGCCACATAAAGTGCCCATCACTGGTATCGCTCCTTTCGGCCTCGAGGTGGCGAATGTTGTGGCTAACAGAGACATCTCTGTTGTGGCTGGTGATGTCGTCATTGGACAGAACGGAAAGGCTGATTATGGTAAAGAGGACAACAGCCAAAGCTACGGCCGCAATTACCACCATCCGAGAAGCCGTTGAAGGCCCCCTTCCAACTAACCTAGTAATCATTTCAAGGGTCGTGGCGTCCAACTTTTCCTCTCAATCTTCTGTTGTGTGCCGTGAAGCTCCTTTCTCGAGAAGACCGTGGTTTCTAATGAATCGCACAAGTAACTAGCTAGATCTAGCTCGAAAGAAAGGAAAGAAGCAAATTCAAGAACGAAACACCCGAGCAAGGGATCTACTTCCAATGTTGATCGCCTGTTCAGCGGCGAAAGGTTCCTTCCACACTTCCAAGTGGGTTCATGTTCATTGAATAACACGGCAACCTGGGGCTGTCCCAACATAATGTTTTTGACCGGTCATCATTGGCAGAAAGGATTTGATCCAAAAATTGGCCTTCTCTGCTCACCCCGCTCTTCTCCCCCAGTGCGTCCACCCCCGAAGAAAAGTCCGACTTTGGGGACGCCAGCTGGATTTGTTAAAGCACTGCCTTGAGTCGAGTCGAGTCAGCGTAGCCACAAGTCCCGTATTCTTCGTGAGACAACAAGTCCTGCACTTTCGTGACTGTCACTCGACTCAATCAAGTAGCCTTCTTCGTCCGTCCGTCCTCCAACCGTCCAGACACAGAAGAAAACCCAAAAAGCAAGCCACAGCAAACACAAGAGCGAAGCAAATCTTTGAAAGCATTGTTTCCTTTGTGTTGGACCTTTGTGGCATTGTCTGTGGTTGACTGAACTTCCATTGGTCGTCATTGGTTTGCCTCTAGGTCTACAGACAATCAACCTGTCGAAATAGCCTGGTCCAAAGAAATTCAGGTTTGTTTTGACCGAGATCAGAACACAACAGTGTAGTGGACAGCAAAGCTTGTGTTGTTTTCGTCATTTCTACTGTTTTGCCTTTTTACCTGCCGGATTCCCCCTTCCCTTAACGTTGGACGACACGATGGCTACTACCGCTGCCAAGTCTGCCACGGCCAATGGAAAGCCGCGCAAGAAACCAGCACCTTCGACGGAACCAGCTGACGCCCCAAAGTTGCCCATGGTTTGGGTCACTCAAGGGATCACTGATCACGCTGCTTATATTTTGCGACAGGCCGATGATGGTCGCAAATTCGTCAAGTGGATTGCCAGTGGCATGACACAGTGGGTCGCTGCTGATGCAAAGGTCCAAAGCGAGTTGCCCAAACGACGGCGAGGACGTCGAGGCAATCAGGATCATGACTTTGTGTTTGAAGAAGACCCCGCCGTGGATATCATTAAGCTACAACCAGAGAAATCCTTCAGAAAGCCAGCAGATAAAACGGTCAAAAAGAAGGACAAGATAGCCAAGAAGAAGATGCCAGTCATCAAGATAAGCAAACAGCCTCAGGGATATCCATTTCAGGCAGCAGGAAGCATCCATGATGGGATTCAAGATGTACAAAGCCAAGTTGCAAGCGCAACTGAGGTTGCCACACAAGCCACCCAAGATCCGACAACGAGTGAAAGCGAAAACAATCCATTTTCTACGGAATTGCAAGGCCAAACCACCCTCGGGGAGACCAAGGTCATCCTTCATTCTGAAGCATTTGAAACGGGGATCCAAGTTTCCCCATTTCACGAGGAATCCGCGATCTTACTCGAGGGCAAAACCGACTCTACGACCTCTGAACAAGCGGGTGGCAATGATCATGATGGCATTACAACGGAACTTGAGCTGCAAGAAAAAGAGCAGACGCATCGCCCCGACTCCAACGTAGCTACAGCACACCCTTTTCACGGCCACGACAGCGTGGTCTTGTTCCCTGTCAGCCAACAGGAACCAAGCAGCGAAGCCGTGATAGTAGAAGAATCCGTTGATTCAATACCAAGAGCAAAATATCCATTGGGCACAAAGGTATACAAGGTAGGAATCCACCGTGACTTGATTTGTGAAGTAAAAAGTTCACTGCCGTTCTGACCTTTTTGGTTCGATTCAGGAGTTCCCTCCCTTTGGGTGGTTCACCGGGAAAGTTGTTTCTTTCGACGGGCACATCTACAAAGTCACCTACGAAGACGATGACAGCGAAAATCTGATGGAACAAGATTTGGATGGCATCGCCGTAGCTCCAGATGATCTGCTTTTCTTACCATTGGATAACTCGGACGATCACGGACAAGAAGGTCAGGATGTGCTAATGGGACCGCAACAATCTGCAGGAGAAGCGACCTCGTCCGTTCCAGGAAATCTTCTTGCTTTTTCTGTGCAGGGGCCAGCTTTGGGTGGAAAAGTCGCTGTGGAATCTTTCATGGAAGAGACTTTGGAAAGTACGACAGAGGGAGGATCCCAATCCGCCGCACAACAGCCAGAACAGCGAGAGCCCAAACTGAAGTCGTTATTGGCGCAAGACTTGTCATCAATGCACTCTGACGTCGCAGCTCAGATGCAAGCTCTCAAGCTAGATGAGGCGGCGCCAGGGACAGAGTCCAAATCTGATCCAAATCAGTCATCTATCCTTGCTCGTAGCAATGTGGAACAGCAAGCTTTGCTTCGGCAACAAAAAGCCGAGCTACGTTCTCGCCCTCCAATTCTATCCAATTTGAAACCAAAAACAAGCGAGGACACACCAATGAAGGAGGTGCATCCAACAATACCAACAACGACAACAACAGTACCGCCAGCGGCAGTCGCGACAACAATTATTAAAGAAGCACCGGCCCAATCAAGCGGTGGTCAACAGAACCCACCAACAACCAAGCATATCAATGCAAGCAACGTGACTGCTGCTGAAAACGATGAACACGCCAAGGCACGCAAAACGATTTCGTTAACGAAACAAAATCCTGTTCCGGCAGTGCAAGCATTTTCAAAAGAGACAGATTCCGTCGGTAATTCTACTGGTGAAGGAATGTTGCCTGGAAAGAGTGGACCCACATTAGGTTCGGAAATGGTCAAGGATTCCAAAGACACAATCCACACTGGAGAGGAGACTGGCAGTACGAAAAACGAAGGGGCCGCACCTGCTCTGGCAGCACCGACACCTGAGAAAATGAAACCCTCTTCCATCGATGTAAAACCCAAAGCCTCTCGTCAAGACGGCAGCATTGCAAACCTCGAGCGGAATGTTCCAGCCGAAAACTGTCAAAAGAAGGTCACTGCCACAAAGGTACAGCAGACGAAAGAAGTATACGAGTTGCCAAGGAGCAATGCGCCAAAACAGGTTACCGAAAGTAAGCTCTCTGGGACTGCAAATGAAGAACCTGAGAAGCGTAACCAGGCTAAAACATGTAGCAAAGCAACCCGCGTAAACACCAAAACCGAAACAATCAGCGAAGGAATTCATCCAAAGGCATCATACTCCAACCCTAGCTCGAAAGAGACTAAAGTTACACAAAGAGAACCAAAGGCATCACCCAACACAACGATGATCGAGAAATCCAAGAAAACAATGCCGTCCGCCTCGGCTCTTCCTCTCAAGAATGCGTTCGGCCCCGCCAAAGTCGCTAGAGAAGACAAACCCCACACATCGGTTCCTACGACGCCAATAATAATTGGAGGAAAAGCGAAGAATGACAAGTCTCAAAATCGAAAGAAGCCTGGAGTTGACGAACACAAATCTTCAGCTCCACAGGATCGTCAACAACCGACAATCTCAACGACTAGAGCAAAGGAGGACAAACAGGCCAAAGTGACAGCCTCGCAATCAATGGCAGACATAAAACTCAGCGTCAGACAACCGCAGCCACGCCCGGAAAAAGTGGCAAACGGCCTGCCTCTCCCCAGATCGCAACATGTGCAAGTATCGGCTTTGGCGCCGCCTCTGCTACAGTGCTCTGCACCGACGAAGAAAGGAAAGCCGCACATGAACAAGGAACCATCCATAATACGAAAGAGTCCCGATAACGTGATGGAAACACACGATGACGCCGCGATACAAGGGGACAAACTCATCGTCGTCGGCTCAAAACACAGCGACCCAGCAACCGCCCGAAGACACCTGAAGCTGGGCCTGGATCCTGATAGAACTACAATCCGCGCAGAAAAGCAAGTCTTGGCTGGGGATGCAAATCAGATCACTGGAGGGACTGAGGGGCAACAACAGACGCATACTGTTTGTCGAATGGTGGTGGCGGGACAGCTATCCGCAGGGGAGAACAAGTCGTTGACCTTGAAATCATCAGCACTTGGTCAACTGACAGAAAACGAAAGCCCAAGAGTTGACCAAGCTTCGACCGTGTCAGAGGTTATGGTGATTGTGACCAATGATGAGACGAAGAAAACTCAAAGAAGTGACCCCGTAGTTGACCAAGCTCCAAGCAAGACAGAGGATAGGACAAAGGAGACAAATAAAAATGAGACGGAAAAGAAGCCAACAAGTGACCCTGAAGCGGTCCAACCGCCAACCAAGCCAGAGGATGCAGCGAAAGAGACAGACAGAACGGAGAAAAAGCGAACGAGTGACCCAAATGTTGACCAGGGTCCCATGGTTGACCAAACTCCTCCCATGTCAGAGCATGTGGCAAAGGAGACAGGTGACAACAACAAAAAGCCAACTAGCAACCCAAAAGTTGACCAAGGTCCCACCAGGTCAGAGGACACAACAATGGAGACAAGTGAAGCAAATGAAACAGAGAAGAAGCAAACAAGTGACACAAAAGTTGAGCAAGGTCCCAAACGGTCAGAGGATGTAACAAAGGAGGCAAATGAAACGGAGACGCAGCAAACAAGTGACACAAAAGTTAACCAAGGTCCCACAGGTCTGAAGATACAACAAAGCCGGCAAATGCGACAAGTAAGACAAACGAAACAGAGAAGCAGCAAACAAGTGACACAAAAGTTGAGCAAGGTCCGACCAGGTCAGAAGATGCAGCAAAGCTGGCAAATGAGACAAATGAAACAGAGACGCAGCAAACAAGTGATACCAAAGTTGAGCAAGGCCCGACCAGGTCGGAAGATACAACAAAGCTGGCAAATGAGACAAATAAGGCAAATGAAACAGAGAAGCAGCAAACAAGTTACACCAAAGTTGAGCAAGGCACAACCAGGTCAGAGGATGCAACAAACGAGACAAATGCGACGGAAAAGAAGCCAGCAAGCGACGCCGCTGAGGTTCAAACGGTCGATTTGGCGAACTCAGAGCCAAAGATTGGCCCCGCAGAGGCACCGGAAGGGCCAAAGACTGGCGGTTGCGCAGAAGCACCAGAAGCACCAGAAGAGCCTCAAATTGAAGTCGCGGTAGAAGCACCAGAAGAGCCTCAGATTGACGTCGCGGTAGAATTACCAGAAGAGCCTCAGATTGACGTCGCGGTAGAAGCACCAGAAGAGAGCCCAGCCGAAATTCAGAAATGTGACGAACAACCGCCGCAACTCGAAATATCTATACGCGAAGCGACGCCGAAACCAGAGGAATCGAAGGAGGATGCGAGTCTAGCAGAGGACGCTGAGGATTGCATCACAGCGCGGCCCGACGCAATCAATGTAGAGACTTGCGTCGACGTGAGAGATTTGACTAGTGAGGAAGCGACACCAGCAATCGCAGGTGACTACCATGAAAGCGTCGCCGATGATGATGTAGAAGAGATTAGAATAAATGCATACGGAAATCCGGATATCAACGACAACGAAGACGATGGGGATGATTCGGTGGCCATCGAAATCGACTTGACATCATCCATGTACAGTGATCCAGATGCATATCAAGAGCCAACTGAAACTGAAGAGAACAAGGAGACCATTGGGGAGGACGAGAAAAGGCAAAGCGACTCCGATGTGGCATCGGTTGTTTCTGACAACATTGAAGAGGCGAAGGCCTTGCAACAGTCCAGTAGCCAATCAACGACCACAGCGACCCACCCCGATTCCTCTGCACCAGTCGAGAATATTGATTTGACTTCGGGCTCAAAACGTGCGCCGCCCTCTGGATCGATCGTTTTGGATGAAAAAGCAGCAAAGCGAAAGAAAACGAATGGAGCAGACAAGAAACCACCGCCAAAACCAATTGAAGTCAAGGCCAAAGCACCAGCAAAGAAGCGACCTCCTACGGCAGCCACACAAAAGTATCCGGATGAGCCAGTTCGAAAATCGCGTCGGATCGCTAGGAGAAAGGAGGACATGAAAGGAAAAGACGAAGAGGACAGCGAATGGGTGCACCCCAAGACGTCACCAAAAGTAAAAATACCCACGAAGGCCAAAGAAGCACCCGCACCCCCGAAGGACGAAAAACCTAAACCAACTGTCACTTTCGATATTCCCGACGACGAGAAACCGGTCAATGAATCCGCAGTGGCAAATCCAAAACCGAGCGCGGAAGTAGAAGTTGGAGCGGACGAAGACGAGCAGAGCGAGGATGAATCATCTCAGGAGAAGCCTGTGAAGAAGGTCGTCTTCCTTGACTTGACGGAGGAAGGAGCCTCGGGCACGACGTTGGCCGATTTCAAGTCGTCAAAAACGCGCTCCCAGCCTAAAGAAGCCGTGGCTGCAACAAGAGATTCCGAACCGGGCAGTAGCAGTAGCAGTACGTGCGAAGACCTGCTTCTGCTTGCGGAAGCCATGGTCACCATGAGCACCACAAAGCCAACTTGGAAACCGCCACCACAGGCAGCTGAAAGTATACAAAGACCACCCCCACCCCCGCCAAAACCTGTGCGAGTTTTCCCTGAAGAAACATGCTGCCCAGTGTGCCACGAGCACATCAAAGAACTCGACAAAACTCCAGTAGATTGGTCGAGGCCCTTGCAATATCCCACTCACGCGGCTACAATCGATGCAATCAAGGCACATACCGACCAACACCACAAGGCTGTTCCTGTATGGAATGTGCTTGAGGCAACGCTTGGATTGAGACTTCCAACTTCAGCTGCTACAGGGTCGAATGGACAGCCAAGCAACAACAAAGTGCTTACTCCAACCTCCTACGTTAAACTTGCATTGCGCCACGCCGTCTGTTGCAGCTACTACGTTGATGATAGTCTGAAGGACATGCAGAGGCTCCGTGATGTGTTTGTGCGGCGGTTGGGTATTGCTCGTGGCTTTATTCAATGGAGTTCTGACTACTTCCTGCGAGACCACACGTGTAAGAACTGCTCGGGGAACACTGTGTCGAGTGCTGAACTCCGACGGTCGTCACTGCTGCTCTTGGCTTACCTAGAGGAGCACATTCTGGAGTATGCCTTTGAGACAAAGTTTGAGGTTACTCGGGGCCTTTCTCGCGATATGCCCATGGTCCAGTGGAGAAATACAGTGCAAAACGTGCTCCTGCACCCGAATGGAATCGAATCATCTTGGTTCATCAAGCCTTCCGCATACAACGAATTCCTCCAGCACTCTCATTACAGTGCACATCGATGAGTTTTGCAGCCGAAGTTGTCACTGTCATTGGGCAAGGTGTAGTGTCTACTAGATTTGCTCCTTCCCCAAGTTTTGTTTGGTATCTTAACGACGCAGAGCAGGATATTTCCTTTCCGTGGCAACAACTTGGACTACTTGATGAATGCATGAGTGAAACTGCCAAAGAGCCAATCAATGACAGTGGAATCTATTCATAAGATCCGGATGTTGCGGTTGTAGAAGTGATTGCAATGCAAAGTACCAGAGTTGAGGCTTGCTGCAAATACCATGGATGTTTCTGGGAGGATAGCACAGAGCCAATCAATGGCAGTGTTATCTATTCAGAACTTTTAGTGTTATGTATTCAGAACTTTGGAAGATATTGCTCTGCTGTAATGCAGAACCCCTGATTTGAGGCTTCCTGCGAATACCATGGATGTTTCTTGGACGATTGAAAACAACACAAACATCTGTCCGAAGAGAGCCCAGTCGACGCTCTAGCTAGGAATGAATTCACAAGGCTTTGCCCTTGGTAGCTAATGGTGACAAGTACATAGACAACTACTACTCTAGCCACTCTAGAGTTGCTAGCCAGCTGCTGCCGTTCCGTATGCATAATATCCAGAGGTTTCAAGCCTTCAACCGGCTATGCATCGTGAGCTTCGCAATAGCCAGTTCAAAGGAAATATTAAAAGGTGCGTCATCAAACATCAAAGCTGTTTCATTGGCCCCTTATCAACGGATCGCAACATTTAGATGATGTTCCGGCGATGCCTGCTCGACCAACGTAAGTTCTGTACAGTTCTTCTACTGTCCGTGAATTGATGCCTCCGCTGAAATGACCAGGGAACCGGTTGAAGATACATCCTTGTAGTAAACGTACGCGCGCTACTAGGTCGTAGGTGCTTTGAAAGATAACGAAGCTTTGCAAATTGGGACTGACTGACCATGGTCAAGTGGTAAAGCACCACCATCACAAGTCCCATCAAGCGACCTTGCTAAACCGGTGTTAGAGCCGGAATAAAGAGCAGCTTAGCAGCACCAATACCTTATAATAAAACAATAACCTTCATTGGAGTTTGGCAGCGGATTTGATTTTGAGTTGATCAGGAAGGAAGCAATCGCAGTGAGAAGGAGCGGAGCAGCAGTTGACCCTCTACTGTAGTAAGATTTTTGCGACCTCTCTGGACGAAGACGAAAGCGAAAGAGGAAGCGTTCAGAAAATCTCCACCATGAGCAGTAAACGCCAGAAGCGATGCTATGACCCGAGTCAGGGAGCTCCGGTAAGTCCTATACCAGGGTAGTAGGTGTGTGATGCTAGTTTGTTTTGTGGAGTGTTGTCTCATGTTATTCGTCGTTTCTGGTTGGCAGATTGTTTGGGTGAAACAGGGCAAGGCGCAGCACATGGCGTACCTCTTGAAGGATGCTGGCGACCACAAGTACGTTCGTTGGGCTTCCAACTTGGCCAACGAATGGGTCGAATCGAGCACTGTGGAATCACAGGTAGAAGGGAGGGCTAGCCGTCGCCGAGGGAATGTGAACTACAACACAAGCTCCACCACCCCTACAAGTGCCAACAGCACCGAGCCGTCGCGGCCCAAACGGGGTGGTTCTCGAGCATCCCAAAAGGTAGATTATAAGAGTCAAACAGCGGAGGAAGAAGACGAAGAAGAGTTTGAGTGGGACAACGACGCTGCTCCGCAAGATGACGACGAAGAGGATGGCGCATCGTCAACAAGAGTACCAAGAAAGCGCTCCACCAAGGGAAATAGGAAGGAGCGAAACAAGAAAGAAGTGGCTTCCAAAAAGAAAGAGGCTCCGGATCTAGATGATAGTAGTCTACTATCAAGCGACAGGTCTTTCAAGAAGAAGAAAAAGAAAAAGAGGAGGCGTGAAGAGGAAGAAGAGGAGAAACCTGCCGAGGAGATCCGCCTTGAAGAGAAGGAACAAGTGAAAACAGAGGATGCTGCCATGAGGAAATCCAAGCGTCCGCGCGTAACAATTCAAGAGGAGGCAGCCAAACCTGCGGATCCGCCTGCTGACGAGGCAATTCAAACTCCTGTGAAAGCGGCTCCTTTGGAGGCGAACAAAGCTGCCGCTCCGCCACCAGAGCCAGTCAGGACGCCGAATAGAAACACAAAAGACTACCCTGTCAACACGGATTCAATTATGACTGGAGCTCCCGTTGCAAAGGTAAGGTTGCCGATAGAGGTGTCAGTTTTGCTCAGTGATTGCTTGACCATTCATGGCTCATTTGTTTCGTTACCGGTGCATTTATTTTTTGATTCCTAACAGAGAACCAAGAAAAGGGGTTGGATCTCGGGCATTGTCACGGCAGTGAATGGTTCTATTTGTTATGTCAGGTGGACGTGCACTGGTAAAGTCGATCAGCTAGAGAAGAAAGATATGGCAAAGATGATATACGACGCGGACACTAGTAAGCATCCCGTGGGGTCAAAAGTCAAAAAGGAATTCACAGATGGCGAAAGTTATTCGGGAAGGGTGGTTTCAATCGACAATTCTCTCTATAAGATCGAGTACAAAAATCCACCGTGCTTTCAGATTTTGGGGCTCTCGGAATTGGACCAAATTATCAAGTTGAAAAACAACAAGCAACCGGTAGCAAGTGCCGCTTCAGCTCCGGGAGCAAAGTTGGATTCTCCGGGCTCTGCAGCACGCGACAAGATACAAACACCCGGGGAAAGCACCGCCGCTGAAGTCAAGAAAAACAAGAAGCGAGACCCCAGCGCGTCTCCGGCGTTGGCGCACAAGGACATTTTCGGAGTGGAGCACAAGAAATCACCGTCGCCAACAAAGACCAAGCCTGAAACTACAACAACAACCAGTACGGATCCGCCTGAAGCTAAACCTGACGCTCCATCTGCAGAATCAAAACTTGGGGATAACGATGCAGCGGCGAGTAGAAAGAAGTCCGAGAGTGATGTTGCATCAGCTGACAAAAACGACTCTGTCGCAGGAAAGAAGAAAACTGAGGTGGATGAATCCAAACCTTTGGCGATCAAAACTCCAAGCAACGTTGAAGAGGCGGGAAAAGCTACTAGTAGGGCTTTCTCGCCAATGGACGCAACTGCTCAAATTCGTACCGTTGCATCTCGGCTTCAACAGAATGCCGGCGTTGTGTTGCCCCCCGCGAAATCGACATCTTTGGCTGACGCTGCGGGCGAATCGTGCAAGAAAAAGGATACTTCTGGAAAAGAACCCGGTCAATCTGCGCTTACTGCTGCAACCAAAACGACAACAGATGATTCCAAGAGTGCTGACGCCCCCACCCAGCCTGAACCAGCTGCCACGAAAAAGGGCGAAAAAGATTCTACCGTGCTTCCCGAGCCAGTGAAGGCCGACAACAAAGCAGACACCCAAAAAACGGACGCCCCAGAGAAGCTGGCCAATGTCCTATCACCAACAAAACCCAAAGCGAAAGCAGTCTCTGGTGCGAAGCAGGACAATCTTCCTCAACCTGAAAAAAGCAATGGCAACAAGGATGTAAAGGTCGATAAGGCTGCAGCGGAGAACAAATCAACTTCAAACCGGGATAGTAGCACCCAACCGCACGAGAAGAAAGAAATCAAACATGTCCAGACAATGAAGTCAGCTGCGACACCAGCCACGGAGAAGTCATTGGCAGTTAGAGTGTCTTCTAAAACGGAAACAAAAACAGACGCCGGTGCTTCTAAGGAAGGGAAGTCCAAAGCTATTCCTGACGCTGGCAGCAAACTTTCGGAAACACAGCAAGCGTCTAACGTGAAAGCGGTTGCAGATGCTGGAAGCACAAGAAAGGCGCTGCCGAACGTTGCAGATTCGTCTGCGGGTGTGGATGGCAAAGACACGAAGAAAGAACAGAAAGTGGGCTCGGGTCCTGAAAGAGAACAGGCGGATACACGCGCAGCTGGGGCAGCGCCGCACGTTGGGGCCAATAATTCGGAATTGGAACGAAGTGCTGGGACTGGGAAGAGCTCACTTCAAATTAAAGCCACTGCTAAACGGCCGGGCATGGCTTCCGCGACTGTGCAGGCAGGTGTTTCCGGCAAGAGTAACCCCCCCACTTCATCCCTTCCAGCTTCAATGAAGTCAGTGAAGGAATCCCCTCTTCCTGGAAAGGTTATCGCAGCAGTAGTACATGCAGGTGTTTCCGGCAAGAGTGACCGGCCGTCTTCGTCCCTGCCATCTTCAACGAAGTCAGTGAATGCCTCCGCTCCTCCTGGAAAGGATAACGCAGGAGTACATGCAGTTGTTTCCGGCAAGAGTCACCAGCTGTCTTCCTCCCTTCCATCTTCAACGAAGTCAGTGAATGCGCCCAGTCTTCCTGGAAAGGGGACTTCGGGAGTACACGCAGGCGTTTCTGACAAGATTGTCCAACCATCTTCGTCCCTTCCATCTTCAACAAAGTCAGTGAATGAATCCACTCTTCCTGGAAAGGTTAATGCAGAGAGTACAGCAGGTGTTTCCGGCAAGAGTGATCAACATGCGGGTATTGCCGGCAAGAGTTACCCAACGTCCTCCCTTCCATATTCAACGAAGTCAGTGAATGAATCTGGTCTTCCTGGAAAGGTTAACGTGGGAGTACATGCGGTTTCCGGCAAGAGTGACCGACCATCTCCGTCCTTTCTATCTTCAACGAAGCCAGTGAATGCGTCCGCTCTGCCTGTAAAAGTTAACCAGGGAGCAACTACGCTAGAGGCGCAAAAAGGGGCCCAAACAATGTCAAAATTATCAAAAGAACCAAAGGCGACCGTCGCACCACTTGTGTCGACAGTTAAGACCCAACAACCTGCCTTGACATCCAACCAAACAGCTGCGTTATTCGAGAAAGTGAAATCTGGCGCACCCAGTGTGCCAAAGGTCACCCGACCTTCTAAAGGAAGGTCAACTTCGGAGGGTAAGGCAGGCCCTAATATTAAGACTTCCAGTGGATTTCCCGTCAAAGAATCTGAAGCCGCGAGCAAGAAGAGGAAGCTCGTGAAAAGTCATTCTACTCCAACTAGCCCTTCGACGGCCCCGAAGAAAAGGAAACTTTTGGAAGGAGACGCTAAGCGCAAAAAAGCGAAATCAGAGACTGCCAAGAACAAAGCAATTTCTGCCCTTCCAGTTAAAGGAAATTCCGATGTCAGCGCGGCAGCGTCTAGCCATGCAAATGAAGCCCCCGGGACGAGCAAAGTTGCGCTTGTGGCAGACAAGAGCAAAGCCACACAACCGTCAGGAGGTGCTGCTGCAAAGCCTGGAAATGCAGCTCAGGCTAAGCGGACGATTTACTCAGTGCTGGCGGGTAAGCCGAATCCGGGCATGACCCAAGGGAAGCCAACAATTTCATCATTGCTAGCTGGTGTTCCTAGTTCTTCAATGGAATCTGAGGGGAAACGCACGATTTCTTCGGTTCTAGCTGGTGCTCCTACCACTGCAAACGAGGTTCAAGGCAAAAGATCGATTGTGTCGGTACTTCTGAGCCGCCCACCGGACCGAAAAAAGCAGGTTGCTCCTCTGCCTATCGGTAAAGGAAAAGGCAAAGCTGAAATGCCTGCTGACAAGAACGCCTCGACTCCTGTACCTCCGGCAGCACAAACTAGGTCAGAGTCTGTGAAGGCAACGGCACCATCGACAACCGCCAACACCAAGCCAAGTGAAACAAGCAAACTCGGTGCTAAGTTGCCAGAGAACGCTGGTTCAGGGGCTACGAACCCAACAATCGCTTCACAAGCGGCTCCGGTGCCTACTGCAATTCAGCAATCCGTGGCAGCGGCGCAGGGAGTGTCGCAATCTCGTCAAGCATACGCAACGACGGGATCGATGGCGATGCAGCAGAATGCTTGGGCCATGAGAAACAGATCGAACTTGACCCAGAACCAGGTCCAAAGTGGCACCAATGGTGCTGGTACCTCCTCTCAAGCTCAGGGCGGGGTATCAAGTTCTCAGCCTACAGACTACAGTATTCGGCAACGGTTGGCCTTGGAGAATCTAATTCGACAGCAGAACCCATCATTGTATTATGCGTTGGCGCAACCAAACCTCGCCTCAAGTATATCGAGAGGCAATATGCAGCAAGCTTTTGCGGCTAACTACGGTGCCCTTATGGGCAATATGCAGCAAGCGAGGGCGCCAGCTGCACCGACGCAAGTCAGCTCTACTGCGTCCTTGGCAGCTTACATTTCCCAGAACCGGCCTCGACAAGCCGGGCAGATGGACCCTCCTGGAGTCTCACCGCAAACGAAGCGGCCAGGTTAAGTCCAGTTGTTGGTGGCCCTGTCGTCGTCATACTATCTGTTATATATTTTATTTTAGAAACATCAGTTTTCATGTTGATGAGATGAGAATTGTTATTGTTAGGCTACATCGTAACCAAATTGCACCTGCTTACCGGCACGTCGTAGAGAAAGATGCTGCCGCGCTCTACAGTAGCACTTTCTAGGGTGATTGCTTTCAGCTACATGAACCACGATATCGGTAGACTCTAGTCTACTGGTATCGTCGAGATCCCGCCAGCCTTGCTGATACCGGTACTGGCAAGTACAGCACCGCTTCTTGGCAGAATCAATGCCGATTGCTGCTGGAGCGCCTGAAAACGGGACTCGCGAGCACCTCTTCCGCGAATCCGCGACTCGCGCGCGGCCGCGGCGCGAATCCGCGAGCGCGGCCGCGAATAACCGCGAAAATCCGCGAGATTTAGGATGCCACTTTTAAAAGATATAGAGGAGTTGGTTCTTAAATCTCGCGGATTCTCGCGGTTATTCGCGGATCGGCGGATCGTTTCGTGGATCGCGGATTCGTGGAAAACCGTTAAATCCGCGGATCGTGCCACGATTCGCGGATTATCAGCCGCTCCTGTAGTTCTGGTTCTTCACCGGTACAGGTCCGTACCATGCTCCTGCCAGTAGCAGGCTTCGTTAGAACGCGCCGTGGAAGCAGATCTAGCTACAGTAGTCGCCAGTACGTTTCAACGGCAATGTGCTGGCAATGTTACCGGACGTGTTACTGGAAAAGGCTGGAAAACAGGATCAGGATGATACGGTAGCTCTACTCTAGACTGGGGTCAATAGAGTAAACTTATTGTTTTTCTAGCTGGTACGGTAGCTAGCTAGCTAGGACTATACAAAGATTCAAATCAGAGTTATAGTTCTACCGCACTACCTGAAACTAAAAGCAAGACGCGGAACTTTTATGTTTTGCCAAAACAGTGGTTCTTCTTCAACGACGCGAGCACAAATTGATGGTCGGGTCAGCCTGTTCGAGCTTCCACTGGCAGTAGGGGAGGCTATGCAAAGTTGCAATAATCAACGCTCCTCACACATCGCTTGAAAGAACCTAGAAACTTGGCATTTCACCCTTCAAAACCGCACCCACGAAAGAAGCCTTCTCCTAACCTTCCCCGCACCAATGCTGCTCGCTGTAGATAGCTTCTTAGCTTGCTTTGGCAGAGGGCAGATTTTGAAAAAGAAGATCAGACAACTTCTGCAGTAGTCGATTATCTGCGGACTACAGTGAGACGATAAACTTGTACAGCGGTACTGCTGTGGTGATGTGGTCTCTTCGTCTCTTCTACTTACCAGCTAGATCTAGCTACTAGCTAGTTGAGCAAGAGCAGCCAGCAGCTCAAGCCAGGGCTACTAGCTAGTAGCCACCTGGTACCAGTAGCTGGCTGGCAACATTTATTTGTGCTTGGCCAATGGTACCAAAGTGGGTGATGGGTGCCATGCCTTACCGCGTGCTGAGTACGGTACTACATACATGTACGTAGCAGTGACCTTGAAGAAGCAACGGTAGTGAAAAGGAGTGTTCGCTCAGAATTCTCCGAAACTCAGTCGCCTGAAATAATTAAAGAAGCAATAGCGACTGGGTCTCCACTGTACAACTACTAGTATCAACTATAATGGTATCTCCTTTTACGACCATTCTCACGTGAAAGCTTATCTTGGATGCACTACCTATCGAGTACTCGAAGTCGCTCTGCTAGCGTACAGCGTAGATTGACACAGTGACATCTTTATGAGCAAGCGAGGGAAAGGAACGGTAAAACTGCTCAGAGAAAGCAACTCGATGATGTGGCAGATAAACTCAGAAACAGAATGCTTCCCCAATCTAAAGGGGGACCACGGTTTTAAACACTCTTTTATCCAGCCAAGTTGAAGACTGCATCCTGCATCCTTGCTTTATCCAGCGACGATTGGTCATCCAAGACATCGAGCAACCGGTAGCAACGTAGCAACGTCACAAAACTCAGAAAGCAAGAAAGCAAACGACCGAGCGACCTTGTTTTCTTGTTTTATCTGCCAGTTCGGCTTCTCAGACATCTTGACATCTTCCTTCCCCTCATAATTTCCAATCCTTCCAAGCTCCAAGAGTAAAAAAACACTCACTTTCAACAGTTCTCACAATCCAACGAACCAACTCATCATCATGTCTACCATCGCTCGCAAGGTACACTTCGGAAAATGCTCTATCCGTTCAATCGATTGTGATATTACGGATAGGGAGAAATTTGGGCTATGGTACACCGCCTGTGAACTCAGCATTATCAAGACTAATGCCCACCGCGTCGCTAGATCTCACTTGGATTTTGGCAAGCCAGCGGGGAAGAACGAGAGTGTTCGTGGCCTAGAGAGGCTCCTCGTTGCCGTTGACCGAGAAAAGATGATCAAGCGCAAACGCAACATTCTCCTTTCGACAATTGAGCTGCAGCGTCTCACAGATGCCTCTGACGCAAAGTCCATGCATATCAAGAACACCCTTGGTACCTACGTTCGCAAGCACAACAAGCTGGCAACAAAGAGGTCAGACAGCCGTGCCCACGAAGACTTCCTTGCAGCCACAGATATCTACAATGAAATGTTCCCTGTTCAGACCAGAAAACAAACCTCCGACTATTCCAGTCTTCACCGCGGCCCCGCACCTCTCTTCAAGAAGCAATCTTTGGTAGCTATCTCCGCCTAAGATTTTTCTGCTGGCCTCCTCCCTCTGTACAATTATTGAACATAAATTTTTAGACACTCCTGCCGGTAGACCCGACTACTGGAGTACATGAATACAAGAGCTATAAGCTAGGTGCATGCAATAGCTGTGCAATGTGTAATACAGTGACAGAGCCGCGGAAATGGGTGGTACCAGTGTCCAAAGTATCCAAAGTACTGGAATCAAAGTACTAGCTAGACCGGTACTGGAATAACTTTGTGGAAGTTGTGCTGCCGCGAACCACGAACCACAATGGCAATTGCTAGATCGCGAGTGCTCTTTACGGGGAAGACTAACAAGCTAACAATTAAGTCTTGTAACCTGACAAATACAGCTACTAATACAAGGTACCTAGGTAAGTGTCGGGTTTCTTAGGCCTATTTTGCTACAGTATAAAAGTTACTTTTACTTTTATAAAGTAGTACTCGAGTACGCTGTAGTAAAAAAGTACGGCTGCGGAACTGGTTGCGATATCGATGGTATCCAAAACAGGAGTTAGTACGGCGGGACTACATACATGTAGTGCTAGCTAGCAGCTGTGCTAGCTAAATAAAGTGCTGAAGTACCAATGGCAGTCGGGAGTGCTCTCTTCAATCTTCCTGAGTTCCTGATGAGGCAATTGAAGTGCTCTTTTCCTCAATCGAGAATGTCTGTCCATCTCAAATTTATTTCAAAAATTTTCCGAAAGTCCGCAACTTTAGTCACTCGAGTCACATCACAGTCGGGTGACGAGTCAAGTCCAATGAAACGTACGATGCGATTGGACCGGGAGCTGCAGCGATGATCGATCAGCCGCCAGTCAAGACCGACCACCATTGGACCATTGGAGAGACAATGGACAAGTCCTCTGTCAAACCCAGAGCGCCATTTCGTCAGAATCGTAGCAACGACCAGCATGTCAACTACTCTTCTTCCAAGGATCCTCACTTCAACGGCGAGGAAAAGAAGGCGTATTTCTCTTGGACGGCTTTGTTGACCCACAAGGGAACCAATGTGTTTCTGCCGGTAGCAGTCTTGTTCCTTTTGCTGGTGTGTTTTGGGCATCCGAGGTTTTCCGCGGAAACAAACGAAGGAACGAGCAAGGATGGAGAAAGGCGCAACAAAGTTCTGAACTCTGGTGCTTTCTCCAGACGGGATGAAGCATCATATGAGAACATCTCGCGGGGACCCACCATATCAGCTACAAAGGCTCTAAAGGTCAGCTATCCGATCTTTGTGGCCTCGTTTTCAAAAAGCGGCACTACCAGTGCGTACTATGCCTTTGAGTGCTACTTGGGCCCGGAATATGTCGCCCATCGCTGGACTACCAGTGCTGCCAAGGGAGGAGCACCCGAACTCATTGGACGCTGTATGGAACAAAACATTCACAACCAAAGACCACCCTTTGCTGGCTGTGGTACCAATGGCAACAACAATCTTACACAGACAGTGGTATGGACCGATACGGCGTATATGGGGGGAGAAAGTGGCTGTTACCATCCCAATTTGGATGCACTTGATCAAATATGGGACGCCTACCCCCATGCCACACTTTTATTGGTGAGGCGCAATGCCACGGAATGGTTTCATTCGGCCAATTCGCAACGGGCATTCTTTATTGCCAAGTGGGCCAAGTCATGCCCCCAAATGCCAAACGAACTCGACATGGACGTGTGGGTGGAGTTTTATCAGAACTACACAGATAGAGTCCGCGAGTTTGCGCGGCAGCGACGTGGACAAATGACCTATGTCGAAGTCGAGCTGGAAAGTCCTGATACTGGAAGAATACTACAAGACCAAATTGGATTGCCCGCATCTTGTTGGAAACATTGCAAGTCCAGTTTTATCAAAGAGAAATGCAAGGATCTTCAGTAATAACGACACCAATTTACAAAGGATGTGTGATGGGGATGTTTTTGGGCCTTTGGCAGGATGGAAACTACTGGGATAGTGAATGCAATCGCAAGGAAGGGAGACAATGCCAACTTTGCACCAGGAATGGCAAATTTTGCACAGCCCCGGGGGGAGCATGCACTAGTGGTGGAAGTAACCACTATGTTCACGCACCACCCAGGGATTCATGCAATCCACAAGGCATCACCAGCCAGAAGCCGCAACCAGACCAGAATGTTGCACAACCAACTAAGAAGCACCGTCAGTTGCCATGAAAGCCAAGGAGCCTTCGTCAGCTACCGTACAAAAGATTCGCCACCACCATCAAAGAGGAAAGCAGCGCCGCAAAAATAAGTACACGTCAGTCAATCAATCAAGTTGGTTCTTAAAAGAGGCTTAGCCAGTGGGGTATCCACCGTGTCCCGTTTTTAAGAAAACGACAATAGTGTGCTGAACCCATCCTAAGAGTTCGCCAAGCTACTGTTCGCAGCCACCCTCCCCACTGCAGAATACAAATTCATTGAACAAATTTCCAATGCGATGCGACATTGAATAAATGAACACGCACGGAACAGAATACCGCCTGTCCACACGAGAATATGGATTGGAATGTCATGACGACTCCCAAATTCCTGTGTCAAGAGAAGACACTGGAATCATGTGTGGTGTGGAGATTCGATTCATGTCTCGATGCGGAGGCTTCATCAAGAAGAGTGACTAGTCAAGAAGTACGCTACTTGTACTTTAGTTAGAGGTCAAGTCCGATGATTGAATCATTCGAATCGGAATCAGAACAGGATCGAATGATTCAATCAATCAATCAATCAATCAATCAGCCTAAAACTAATTGAGCAACACGCAACAAAGTGTTCGTCGGCTTATGCCATACTAGTGTAGACAGTGTAGCAAAGAACCAGCTTTGGTAAGTTGTTTGTGTCTGGCTGGCTCGCAGGATTATTGTGATTCTTCAGAACCTTTGCATCCGTGTTGGATTAAGCCCTCTGCAGACCTGGCAAATCTTTTAAGGGAGAATGTGCTTGGCGACGCAAATAGGTTTTACAGGTGTTAAATATCGAGTAAGATTAGTGCACCCGGAAAAGGGGGCTTAAAAATCAAATTTTGGCTTTGCCGTGTTTACTTGCACCGTACAAACTCGCTTGGTGCTAATATCTACGGAGAGGTGGACACGGAAAACCGGTACTGCGATAAAGCTCACACAATCCCAGATCCCATCTCATCCAAGAGACTCAACTCTCCTCCAGCCAAGACTCTGCAAGATCGAAAATAATAAGGTAAGCAACCGACACCAAGACCAAAGCGGTACTGCGATGGTGGAATGGATCCTAAAACTAATATCTTTTGTATCTTTACCTTGTCCTACCTTGGATCTATTGCATCCGTTGATTCCCTGTTGCTGTTATCTATTCTGTTGTCATGATGATAGATGCTCCACTGCAAACCACCCCAAGGCGGAAAGTTCGTCATTGTTGGATACCATCCAGCAGGTCCAGGTGCCTTCCAGCCACAACAACCGCAACAATGCGGACATCCGGCCTTTCCAATTCCGGTGGGCTACCAGCATCCTCCATTTCCTTATCCTCCTCTTCCTGCTGGGGCAGTTCCTATGCACTACAGACCCTTTTGGGCACCCAACACAGCTGCTCCTCGCGCAGCGCCTCAAACTACGGTTCCCGTAAAGGCGCCCGAGCCCATTATTCCTCATGATAATGATATTCTCATGGGACGTGGTGGCAAGAACAATCTGCACAAAGGCAACGGACGGCTCCGGAAAATGGCGCGAGACTTGCGACAAGCGTACATCAAATCTTCCAAGAAGGATAAGAGTCAAATGTCCAGAGACCTCGTCAAGAGAGTACAAGCCATGACCCCTCCAGGCAGGTTCCTCAAACGCAACAATACATCCAATGGTTGGGAAGTTGTCGATGAAGAGTACGCACGAGAGAAAGCTTCCCAATGTCTGCGAGATGCCGTCACCTTCAAGGGATTTCGTCCATTCAACGATGGATCTACCAGCGGCAGTTCCACGGCGGATGAAACCGATAGCGCTCCCAGCAGCCAGTCCAGCACGCCACGATCCGGAACTCCCGTGCCAATGGAGGACGAACAACAACAAGAAAGCAGTAGTACCAGTAGCACCAACGTCATCACACCGGAAGCCAATCGACCTCCCACCACAGCAGCTCAGGGTGCCGAAGATGCTCTAGAACTTCCTACGCTGAACAGCAGCAACAAGGACAAGCAGGAACACAAACCTGCAACAATCGCCGCGGAGCAAACGGAGAGGCCCACCGGCAAGCTTCTCTTGGCGGCAGTCGAGCCACTGCTCGAAGTACTGAGGGAAGCAAGGATCGAGGAGAATCGATCAGAGCCTCTCCTTTTCGCTGTGGACATGCGACGACCAAGGTCTCGTCTGAGCGCACCCAACAACAATACATTCGTCCCGATGGCCCCTCGAAAGGAAGAGGAAGACGATGCCATGTCGCTGCCATCGGTATCCGCTCATTCGCATCATCACTCGGTGGTCGAAGAGGATGGTGATGCCTGGGAATTTGGCCTGGATCTCTGCGACGAAAATGATGATGACGAGGTGGAGGATCCATTGCAGCCACTACCGTTGGACTACCAAGCAAGCCCCAAGAGGGCTCGGTTTGGCACATGGGATCACGATGCGGTTGACGAAAACAGCAGCAGCACCAATGCATCATCAGAACCCTGTTTCGCCAACATCCCGCTAGCCATGGACGTTGGGACCGGTGACGTCCTGATGGCCACGGAGGAGGATAGTCCTTTTGACAGTGACTTCTTTTAAATTTTAAAATATAAATTTTAATCAATAGACGAAATAAATGCATGCTTGCTACATCATCATAAATTCGATTTCTACTGTTGTCACTTACCATAGCTACGGTAGCTGCTAGCTAGCCCCAGTGACTGGCTCTATGTTAGGTTGATGGCGTCGACCAATGCCAAACAGCGCAAGGTTGGATCGATCAGCCAAATAAGTACCGATGTCTCCGTGCGTCAGCACAAGCTGGGTGCTATCAGTCATGTCCAGCCGAGTGGGGGGTCCAACCAAGAGCGCAAGCTTGGGTTAATTAGACAGATCAATTCTGGTAATTCCAATGAGCTGGAAAGTCTGTCAATCCAGAATAGGGAAACTGGTGAAGAGACACGGATGCCCCAAGATAATGCTGCTTTCCGACAATCGTCAGACGGGAGGCCTTCAGAGTACGGATTTGGACCGGGTGCCTACCCAATTGAAACTGTTGATGTCGATGACTTTGAGGAGCGCAACGAGGAAGCGGGCCACATTGTTGTTTTTCATGCGCATGCCCCTGCTGCACCATGGGACATCACCGGGTCGGTCGACACGTCATTAATAAAAGGCAGCGTTTCGCTCTTCCATCCCCATCGCCAGCGAGGCCGAGCAATACAGCAACGTCCAAGAGGACCAGGAGCCTTTCCTTCGGGGGCCGACTTGGAATTCTTCTCTGCAAATGGCGAATCTGTGGAACTTTTTGAAACCATTCCAGAAGACAACCCCGGTGGCTTGGCAGTCGCTTCCCCAGTGGATCAAACTGACACATCTCGAGCAGACCTTCCCCAGGCCAAAGAAATCGTTGGCTCAGATGCCAAGCAACAAAAGGCTGGCCAACAAACAAAACAAACGACAACCGCACTGGTCCTGGGGGCGATCTTCTTGCTTGTCGTCGTTCTTTTTGCAGTATTTGCGGTTGTTGCACCAGGAAAGGACAGTGACGAGCCAACGCCATCCCAAGCGCCAAGTCTGGGCCCTACTGAGGCACCTACGTCTTATGAAACCTACTTGATGTCCTTGCTGCCAGAACACACAATCATGGCAATGGAAGACCCAGAATCATCTCAGTCCAAAGCTTTTGAATGGTTGATTGAAGACACCAACCAGAATCCATTTCAAGAAGAGTCGCGCTTGCTACAAAAATATGCTTTGGCCTGCTTTTACTACTCAACTGGGGGAGAAACGTGGCGGAACAATGAAAAATGGCTCAACTATAGTGTGGATGAATGCGACTGGCGTGACAACATCCATTTTGCCATGAACGACACCTTGTCGTTCGTTTATCCAGGTTGCCTCGGATCGTACCGGCCTCCTGAAGGCAACTGTGACGAGGCGGGACAATACCAAAACCTTTGGTTGGACACGAACCATCTTCTGGGAACCATTCCAGAAGAATTTTACAAGTTGACGAATCTTAAGGCTGTATCCTTGGGCTTGAACCCGCTGTTTGGGACCATTTCAAGCCGCATAGGGCAGCTGACTTCATTGCAGTCACTTCTCTTCTTTGGCCAGGTCATCACTGGTGTCATTCCCAGTGAAATTGGATTACTGACAGGTAAGAGCTCGAATGCATGGGGCTGGTTTGTTTTTCCTTTGTGTGCTAGTATCCTTAACTTCATTCATGTTGCTTCTTGATCCTTCAGATCTTGTAACAATTGGGCTTCTGAACAATCATTCCTCCACAGTACCAGCTGAAATCTGGCAGCTCACTGACCTTGACACAATCAATTTTAGTCTTAAAATCCCAATCTGAAAGGTTCAATTCCCTATGTGATTGGTCGGTTTTCAAAGATGAGGCGGCTGTACTTCTTTGACAGTGATCTTTCAGGTAAGATCCAATGTTGCTGTCCTTTTGGCGCTACTTGTTGTAAGGCTAATCCCCATACTATACATCACATCTTTCATTTTCTATGACAAGGCACCATTCCTACAGGTAAGTGCAGGGAAACCTTCCTGTCGACTCTATGCTGCATATTACTCACACTCTTCATGCAATGCATCTTTGCAGAGATTGGCCAAATGGAGTCTTTGGAATGGTTGATCTTGTTTGGAAATCGCATATCAGGGTCCATTTCCAGTGAGCTTGGCGAGCTCCTTCGCCTTTCCTTGGGTGCAAATGAACTGCAGGGTACACTGCCCAAGCACATGGGCGGAATGACATCAACCACCATGCTGGAAGTCAGGGGAAACCAATTGTCGGGAACCCTGCCAAGTGAATTTGGCCTTCTGACCAGCATTTCCATGGTTCTTGATGTTGGTGACAACCCACTATCTTCCACTGTCCCCACAGAGCTTGGGCTGTTGACTGGGCTTTATGACTTGTCACTTCAAAACTGTGGTTTCACAGGACCAATCCCCACAGAGATTGGCTTGCTTAGAACTATTGGTGAAATTCGGCTTGGACAAAACTCATTTTCAGGAACGGTCCCTACAGAGCTTGCTGCTTTGCAACACTCTCTGTATGCACTGAATATGCAGGGCAATCCAAGGCTGTCTGGGACCATTCCCAATGGTCTTTGTGGTATCAATGCCACTTGTATTCCAAACGCCTTGAATCCTTGCCCAGTCGATATTGGTTTGCTGTTTGATTGTGATGACAACAGCTTGCTGTGTGGGTGCGACTGTTGTGCGTCTCTTCAAGAAAATGGCACTCTTGGCATGTAACACCCAAAAAGCAGTGTGGTGGTGGGGCCCTGAAGAAGTTTCTGCTTTGCTCCTCTCAATGTGGCTGATGCTCAATGGATACTATGTGAAACTGAAATGCAGACTTTGCAAGTTATAGCCCGTACTATTGCTCAGATGACTTGACTTTGTTGTGTAGAACTACATGTAGAAATGCAAAACCCACGTTGTAGCTTGTGTTGCCCTGATTCAAATAGTGACAATCCGAACTACCGTAGCTACGGTATCATTGTTTGTAGACTGCATAATCATTCATCCGTGTAGACGAGAGCAAGCAAAATTTCCAGCTCTGTACGCGAAAACAAATCTCCAACCCTAGCTATGCAAAAAACCCTATTTGAGTCTGACCCTTCAGCACGCCGCAACACTTTTCTCCGGCAGTCAGGCCCTTCTTACTGCAGATGATAGTTTCTAGCTAGTAGTGTTGACCCGCGAACCTCGCGAAATCATCGAGCAGGTTCGTCCAACAGACGTGAATGCTTAAAGGGCTACTCTAATGCTTCACCCGGACGTGAAAGTATGTGCTGGCTGGATTTGCATGCTGACTCATTGTGCTTGGAACCTGGCACACAATCTACTGTATAGAGGAGGACGCCGGAGATCAATGCAGCTGTCAAGGAATACACTGGAGAAGCCATCCCTCTCTCTGGCGCCTTTGAGCCAACTTTGGCAATACCGGGAACAAATTGACGACGCATTGTGCCTGTGTTGTTACCTCTGATAAAAGGATCATTGTACTGATTATTTGATCTGAGCATCTGAGCAACACTCTGATTATTTACTTGCTGAAGCTCTACTGAGTACCTGGTACCACAAGATGATGGTTCGTTCTGACGTGAACTCACTGGTTCAGGTTCAAGGCTCAAGGCAAATCCGCTGCCAGCTACCAGTAGCTAAAACTCAGAACTTGAACACAGGAACCCTGTGACCGGAGGCTTGTCTTTGTAAAATATTTTAGCATTCTCGCTTTTTGCTGTTTAATGCAGGTAGACTAATGCAGGTCGCAGGTCGCTGTTTAGCTCTGTTTTGCTTACATACATGACATTGTATTTTGCCACAACCTGCATCCAGCCCGTAAATTCTTATCCCAGGCACAGTCACGTTCTTACATGTACAGCTCATTATGTAAAGATAGCTACAGATGCATCCTTAGTTCTTTACTTAGGCCCCTTCCCGAACTGTTCAAAGAACGCCCACTAGAACAGAGTGGGGTATCGTAGACATATTGTACTCCATGAGACAGTGCGAGACTGATTGTAAAAGCTCTGTCCAGGATTCTACGAACTCCGCATGTGCCACTCGATGTAAACCTTGTTAATTCCGATCTTAAATCTCAATTTGATCGAAAACGTTTTCACGTTTTCTCTAACTCACTTTGGATGCTGCTGACAATCTGAGTCTGACGTGGTTTACCTTTGATGCAGCAAGGAACGCCATGCACGAATATGACCTGCCACGCAAGTTTTGACCGGTATCCATGAACCAAAGAGAGTCGCCAAGAGAACCAGTGGGAAGGCTGAAGTGGAGCTGCTGCAGCCTGTACTAATGTAGTAGGAGAGATGTTGGTGCTGGGATGACTGCTCTATCGGCAATGCGCTCAACGATCTCACAATATTGGCAAGCACTTGAGCTGAGCAATTGATCTTTTGAGTATAGCTACGAAGCAAGACAATCCGACACAACCATGAGACAACACTCTGAACTTCGCTCTTCTGCTCCCACCAAGCGAGTAAGTTTTGGGGACAGCAAAGAATTCAACTACAATACCACAAGAACTGAAGACGAGAGGCGGGCGAGCTGGTACTCCAATCAGCAATTCGTGGAAATGAGAGGTCAAGCGTACGGTTTGGCCAAGACAGCTGTTCTTCTCGGAGAATTCGAGAGATTGAATGGAAATACTCTGCGAGGTCTGGAGAAGATTATCCCCAACAAGGCTACCAATCCCAAGAGACGGCGAAACATGATCCGCAGCATTGTGGAGCTTCACCAAATGGAGGTTAACCCACCAGCAACAGGCAAGGCAGAAGGAATCAAAGCTACACTTGAAAAGTATGTGCAAAAGCACGTTGTAGCTGCACTCAAGAGAGCAAGAGATCGTGCACTGGAGGACGAGCGAGAAGCCAACAAGATCTACTATGAGGGCACCAACGAATCCTTCAAGAACGTGGCTATGCAAGAAT
Source organism: Seminavis robusta (assembly GCA_903772945.1). NCBI lineage: Eukaryota > Bacillariophyta > Bacillariophyceae > Naviculales > Naviculaceae > Seminavis > Seminavis robusta. The sequence goes on along the minus strand of CAICTM010000072.1, from coordinate 84,470 downwards.
CTCTCAAGGCAATACCCAGCAGAAGCCCTGCCGCTTAGATCTCACGATCCGGGCTCCAACTCCAGACTCCATCAGCCTCCATGCAGATCCCTCCTTGCCTATAAGACCGATGCACAGAATTGTAGAAACACAAACCTTGTCTATAATAGCAAATCTTTTGATACATTATGAGACCGTAACACCACTGTATTGAACATACTAGTACTTTTGTCTGGCAGGTAGCTTGTGGGTCGCCTCAAACAAAACAGGAAGCGAAACCTATCAAGTACCAGGTACAGCTGAGGAACTCTCAAAAGTAGTATACTAGTACCGTATAAGGACACCACAACGAACTGGAGAGACCTTTGGGTTGATGCAGGTGCAACTGTGCCAGACCGCTGCTTCTAAGTTAGTCTACGTTTGACGGACTTGTTAGCAAGTCGAATGATTCAATCTGGAATACTGAGATCTATTTTCTGACCTAGCTAGTCTAGCTAGTCTGCCGTATTTTGTTGAATGAGCAACACAAACCACCACTGGCCAGCTCGAGCAAAACCAAGACAACTGCGGCAACAAAAGAACAACACCAGGGATTCCAACGTGGTCCCCCACCGTAGTACTAACCTGGCCCGACGATGCTTAACTTCGCTGAGCAGACGGGAAGCGGTGCTGTCATCGTGGTATGGTCGTTCCTGTCAATGCACTAGTCACGGATGTATACGTAGCTAAAATATGCATTTGTTACCGGGTTGGTTGTTGGTCGAAGTGAGACAGACAGCAACAAAGCAACCGACCATGGGCAGCTCGACAAAGTCAAGCAATGTCGAATGTTGCTCCCTGGTTGAATGCCACTTATTCCCCATCCTATGCTGGAATGGATGACTTTGATCTTTCCTTCAATGCTACCGCTTCCCCATCCTCCATATCCTATAAAATATTGGATGACTCTGTGTGCATTCCTCTCTTGGTACTGGGCTCCCTCTCCGCCTCTCTCTCCATGATTGGTTCTAGCTGTGTTATCTACATGTCTAGGCGACAACTTGAAAGGTGCATGCAACGCTTAGTTTTTGCGTTAAGCCTTGCAGATATGGTGTCCTCCTCGACCAGTCTAGTAATGCCATTTCTGATCCCTTCGTATATTGGATTTCCAGGTGCGATAGGCACTCATGCATCTTGCGCAGCAATTGGGTTTATCTTCGCCCTGGGAGTTATGATTGGGTCAAGCTGTAACGCTTACTTGAGCATATACTACTTTCTGGTCGTCCGACGAAATTGGAAAGAACGAGATTTCACTCGAGGAATCGAAATTGGGGCATACTCCTTTGCAATCATTGTACCACTCAGCATTCAAATTGCTGCTGCAGCGACACAATCCATCAACCCTTCTCCAATTATCAACAACGTCTGCGTTTATTCAGCCTCGCCGTGGGGGTGCAATGATCATGAGGAAATTGAGTGTGAACGCTCCACAGAAGTAATAGTGGGCGCATTGGGGATACTTGCGACGTCCTTCATCTTTTGTTTTTCTTTTATAGGGTTTCTTTGCACGTTTCTCGTGTGGTTGACAGTGCGCACTACGTTGAAAAGGAGCAATCGCTACCGGTTTGAAGGGGGTCGGGACTCGGCAGCGGACGAACGCCTGCGACAAGTGGCACTACAAGCAGTTCTCTATTCTTTGGTAAGATAGCTGGCTACGGTAGTTGTGGATCTTTCTCATTCGGAACATGGCTCATTGGTGCCACCAACTTGTTTTTGGTGGCTGAAGGTCTATTTGAACACATTGGTTTGGCCTTCCGTAGGCTTGTACATAGGAGGGCTTCTTGGTTCGGAGGAAATTCAAGAAAGGAAGGTGGAACCAAGGTCTGTGGCGTTGCAATATTTGTACTGGATACTCTATCCTTTGCAGGGTAAGTGTCCGTGGGGTCTTCTCTCGCGTCATGCATGAACCACCGTGTTTTGCACCGCGGTGTGGCTGAGCATCACTTCTGTTATTCATTTTCTCAATCTCCACTTCATCCTCGCTGCAACAGGCTTCCTGAACTTCTTTGTGTACACAAGACAGAAGATCAACCGCTTGCGGCAACTGGAGCCAGGGCAGTCATTCTTTTGGTACTACCGCAAGGTTCTATCACCAGATATTGCAGCAAGTAGTCGAGTAGATGCGAGCCGGAATCGGAGGAGGCCGTAGCAGAAGGAAGTGACTGCTCCTTTCGCCGGGGTTGGTGGCGGTTTCGGAATCTTCCATCTTTGACTGGCTGGATGTGCGTGGGTTGGTGGCTGCAGCTGGAGTTTGCTGGTTTAATCGACAAGATGGGAGATAAAAGGGTGCGTACCGGTACCGACCATTGGTTACTTGCAAAACTTTGGAGGTTAGGACCACTTGACGTCGCAACCAGAGGTCTTTTGGAAGCTCTGCCTGTGCACAGTGCAATGCCCACAGGTGTTCTAGGTTGCACTGTGATGGTACCGGTACGGCCGAGAGGAAAGTACGACTGTACCGGTACCGTACCCTGAAAATACCGTTAGAGCACGGCTGCATCCAGATTTTGCTCGCTTGGCACCTTGCAAGGGTAGTGATGGCGTGGGGTTACGACTGTATGTGGTACCTGGTACCATACCGGTATGTGCACCCTTCTTTGCTGGGGTTACGTAATGATACGATGCCCACCCCGAGACTGTTGGAATGGCGTGTGGGGTGTGTGCCTTCAGTCGTTCGATCTAGTTCCAGAGCCACCAAGAGCAAGCATCTATCTACTGTAGGCACTCCACCATCAGTCATTTCATAGAAGCTTGGCATCAAGAAGCATGGTTCGTCTTGATATTCTCTTTGCGCTAAAGGATGACTGCCCTAGCTAGCTCTAGCACCTGTAGGATCTATCTATAAAATATTTTAGCATTCTCACTTTTTGCTGCATTTTATAATCTGCTTTTGACCAGCTCTTTGTAACTATGGGTGCTAGCTCTGTAGGGTACTGTACCGTACGACTGTACATCCACCACCTTAGCTGGCCGTACACGTGTAATGGCTCTGTAGCTGGCTTCTCTTCGTGGGTTCCCTTCGGAAGAAGCGCTGTTGGTTCACTGCGGATCCGCTCTTCGGTTCGCAATTTGATGCGAACTCCAAGAATCCATCCAAAAAGCATTGAGAGCGTCAACAAAGCGACAACTTTCCTTCGACCTGGGATTGCATCCATATCTCGGAGTATGCTCTTGTAGTTCGCATCGCACGTTCCGCCGTAAGCAGTCATTCTAGCATCTCATAAAACAATTCTGAAAGCAAGCCAAAACATACATTTGATCCAAAAACCGTAGAATAGAATCGACCATGATGATGCTGACCGCATCCAAAACCATGGCCAGAGCAGGCCTGGCGGCAGCTCGCCATTGCAGACTCATCAAGCCAGTAAGAGTGCTTGCTTCGAATCCATTCCTCAACTCCGCTGACCTTATGGGTCGGAAATATCTCTATACCGATTCGTTCGCTGAACCAAATCCAGTTAATGGTGCCAACGTTGTCAACGGTGCTGACAGTGCAATAAAAAAAGAGAAGTACAAAGTACCCAAGAGGATCCACCAAAAGATTGTCAGTGCCTCTGATGCCGTCGAGCTAGTCCGTGATGGGGATACTGTCGCTGTATCCGGTTTCGTTTGCCAGGGTGCACCGGAAGCCGTCCTGAAGGCTTTGGGGGAGAGATTTGAACGAACGAGCTCGCCAAAGAACTTGACCCTCTTTTTTGGAGGCGGTATGTCACGCAACAGTAGTCTATCAAATCCCCATGCAAACTGCTCATACTTGTTTGTTTTATTCTGCTACTGCTTTTACTCTTTCTGCAGGTCCTGGTGTAAGTCGGGCAAAAGGAGCCCTTGAATCGAATCTACAATTCCCCGTGTCAACAGCACACAGCTTATACTAATTTTATTCTTCTTTACTCTAATCTGATCGTTTTGCAGGACTATGGAGAAAAGGGACTGTCTCATCTTGGAAGAGAGAAGGAAGATGGTACCTGCATGCTTTTCAGAACCATTGGTGGTCACTACGGACAAGTACCAAAAGTTGCGGATCTCGCTTTGGCGAACAAAGTGGAAGCCTGGACTTTGCCCATGGGCTCTGTCTCGCGCATGATTCGTGCCCAGTCCACCCATTCTCCCGGTCATATCACAACCGTGGGTCTTGGGACTTATGTTGATCCAGAAATCACGGGAGGAGCTGTCAATGAAAAGGCAGCTCAAAGCCCCTTTCATTCCAAGCTTGTTTCGAGAATCAACATTGATGGGGAAGAGAATCTAATGTACAAGGCCTTGCCAATTGATGTGGCCATCATCCGAGGAACAACAGCAGATGCTCAGGGAAACATCACACTAGAACATGAGAGCCTCTTGTGTGATCAAAAGATTGTTGCGGCTGCGGCCAAGAATAGCGGTGGTATTGTGATCGCTCAGGTCAAACGCGTTGCCGGTAGCGGAACACTACCATCCCGAAGTGTCGGAGTTCCCGGACCAATGGTTGACTGTGTTGTGGTGGTGGATGAGAAAGATCATGATGAGTTGCATCCCATGAGTTACCTCGAAAAGCACAACCCTGTACTCACTGGCGAAATCAAAACGGGTGCTGAAGGAGTTGAGCCAATGGAAATGGGATTGCGAAAGCTCATTGCCCGCCGAGCGTTCTTCTGTGTAAAGCCAAACAAGATTGTGAACCTTGGCATTGGTTTGCCCGAGGGTGTCGCAAGCGTTGCATCTGAAGAAGGCATGCTCGACTATCTCACTCTGTCTACCGAACCAGGAGTCTTTGGAGGTTTGCCTGCTTCTGGCCACAGCTTTGGACCAGCATTCAATGCGTCCAGTCTGATGGAAATGAACCAAGTAAGTTGCCTTAGTTGTAAAAAGGATGGCACGAACCGGAGAGCGCCAAACAAAACAAACGAACACCTCATTCTCAACCGGGTGCTTCTTTATCTGCTTTGTTTTCCTGTTTTCCGTTGCAAAGATGTTTGATTTCTACGATGGTGGTGGTTTGGACATGTGCTTCTTGGGTGCTGCTCAAATATCGCCCGAAGGAGATGTCAACGTGTCTCGAATGAGCAAGGATAGACTCACAGGTCCCGGTGGCTTTATCGACATTTCACAGTCGACACGAACGGTATGCTTCATGACTTCCCTGACCGCCAAGGGTCTCAAGGTGGAAACTCCTGGAGACGGTACACTCAAGATTGCCAAAGAAGGCCAAGTGAAAAAGTTGGTCCCGAAGGTAATGGAAAAGACATTCAGCGGAGACGAAGCTGTCCGTCGAGGTCAAAATGTCCTGTACGTCACCGAGCGGTGTGTCTTCCAAAGAACCGCCAAAGCGGAAAAACTTGAGTTGATTGAAATCGCACCGGGCATGGATCTGCAAAAGGATATTCTGGATCAGATGGGTACGTCGTCGCAAGTATGTTGTTCAAGTGGATGGGTTGATTGCTGGCTAACCTGGTTCTCTCCTACTTTCCATGTGTGACATTGTTTCTGCAATGAATATTTCCACAGAATTTGAGCCCATCATCAGCCCCAACCTCAAGCTCATGGATACTCGTATTTTCAATCCGGACAAGATGGGAGTCACGTCCGAGATCTTTGGGAGTCTGGAAGACCGATGCGTGTACCGAGAACATCAGCACACGTTGTTCATTGATCTGTTTGGCATTACCCTCAACGAGGAAGAAGATGTGGACTGGTTTTACGAAGGTCTTCAGAGCATTATGCATCCCCTGGTCGAAAACAAGGGACCCATTGATATCGTTGCCAATTATGATGGGTTTGACATTCGCAAGGGCTTGGAAGAAAAATACGTGGAGAAGCTTGGCATTTTGCAAAAGGACTATTACAAGTCTGTCAAGCGCTTCTCGGGCCATGCCTTTAAGCGAGCGCAAATCAAGGACTCGTTGCGAGTGGATGCCTTTGATGCCGACAAGTTGTATGATGAGTTTGACACGGACCACAATGGAACCTTGTCACTGGAAGAGCTTCGTGCCGGCTTTGCGGAGTACTTCCAACTCGAACTGACCCCCAGCACTCTTCGCAATTTCGTAGCCGGTGGAGAGGACGACCACGAGGCAACCATTTCCCGAGAGAAATTCCGCACTGGAATGGACGCCGTGTTTCATGGAGCATAATCATGTGCCTGTCTTGGAAGAGAGTTGGGAACTGGACCAACGAATCAATCACTCCATCCAATGGTATTGATATCACTATCAATCAGCATACACAAGAAGGTTTCATGTACTTGGTAGAGATCGTTCATAAGAAATTTAGATGATGCATACACCTAGATCAACACCGTGCATACATGCTAGCTTTTTGGGTGAGCGATTTTGAAATAATCCGCGCTTGTGGATGACCAGCTACCGGTAGGTTGCAGCCCCACCCAGCATTTCATCAGCGCTAGCATTGACTGTGGCGCATACCGGAACAGCCGACCAGTTGCTGGCAACCGAAAGAAGATTGTTTGATTGTGATTCCGCAGTTTGAGAAAAGCCTGTACTGGCACCTTCGAATTCGCACCATGCGTGTTCTTAGGATGGTGTTTTGTACTGTGAATCAATGCGTTGGCCTTCCATGCCTGGTACTATGCCGCACCCCAGTTTGGATGCCGACTGCATGTTCCTGTCGAGAATCTTTTCCAGATCTCGTAGAGTAGATCCTGCCGATGGAGTGTTGGCAAACAAGAGTTCCTTTTGTCGTTTGTCGTTTCGAATAGTGCTGATGCAGTTCTACCGTAAAATGAAACTGATCATGAAAGAAGTTGGGAAACTGCTGGAAGTGCTTCCCTCACACTCTACCGCGCCTTCTCGCGTGCTCTGAAAATGTTATTGGAATGCTTGGAATTCGTAGTACGATGTAGACTCCCGCAATAAATATGCGTCGCTGTTTGCGTGTTTCTATTTTATCATTGGGGAAAAGGCAGCCAGATCGTCCGCCACCACAAAAGTTTCCCTCGGCTTCTTGATACTTCACAGCCAGGAAGAATTCCGGATGCTGCTGCGTCAAGGTATCATAGAGTTGCACTCAGAAGTATCATGTATGTTTGTTGCATTCTCAAGAGGCCGCCAAGATGCACAATCGATGATGCAGTATTTGATCCATCCGGATCCAACGCCAACGCACACTGAGCACAATTCAAAGTCGGCGACAACAACATCCAGTTGCTCCTCCACGGCGTGTTTGATTTGATTCGGTCTGTGCGAGCGTCATGGTAAACGGGGACAATGGGAAAGGACACTGCTTGGGCAACGGCTTGCACAAGACGAGGGTCGATGTTGACATTCCTGTTGTTGTTGGCATTGTTCAGGTCCGTGTTATTGCTTCTAGCTAGCTATTAGTACCGGTAGCTACGGCTATAGAGCCGTCTTCCCACCCGCTTGTGATGATCATCGTCTCTTCTTTCCAAACGTAAACGGCGGTAAGAAATCAATCGTGAGCTCAGGGCTCGTGACTGCCTTCCAAAAGATCTCATCGCAGGATCTCAGGTTCCTTCCTCTTGTTTTGTGCTGATTGACCATGATATATCGATTCTGTTCATGGCCACGCGACGCCTCTCTGTGTAATATGAACATAGGATCTTGTCCACAAGGTCTCTGTTGCTGATGGGCAGTGGACTCTTTCACGCCAGAGCCCATATGAAAGGAATGAAAAAGATTTTGGTAGCAAAGGAAAATCCGATGAAGCGGCCGGCATGCCACCCAAGTGAGGCTTCGGACTGAAAGAAGTGGCCCTTGACTCTTCTACACCCCAGGATCCTTTCCACAGCGTATCTATTGGTCTTGTACAATAGACTCTTCCACGCCAGGGCACATATGAAAGAAATGACAAGCAGATTTTGGGAGCAAACGAAATCTAATGAAACTGCCGCCGGGCCAGCCAAGAGACCATTCGGACTGAACGGAGTGGCCCTTGCTTCTTCTACTACCCAGGATCCTTTCCACAGAGTATCTATTGGTCTTGGACAATGGACTCTTCCATGCCAGAGCCCAATTTAGGGGGATGAAAACAAGATTTTGGAGTAGAGGAAATCATGAACGGCCGGCATGCCACCAAGAGGCTTCGGACTGAAAGAAGTGGCCCTTGCCTCTTCTACTACCCAGGATCCTTTCCACAGAGTATCTATTGGTCTTGTACAATAGACTCTTCCATGCCAGGGCCCATATGAATGAAATGACAACCAGATTTTGGGAGCAAACGAAATCTAATGAAACTGCCCCCGGGCCAGCCAAGAGACATTCGGACTGAAGGAGTGGCCCTTGCTTCTTCTACTACCCAGGATCCTTTCCACAGAGTATATTGGTCTTGGACAATGGACTCTTCCATGCCAGAGCCTAATTTAGGGGGATGAAAACAAGATTTTGGTGGTCAAGGAAATCTAATGAAACTGCCGCCATACCACCCAAGAGACGATTCGGACTGAACGGAGTGGCCCTTGCGTCTTCTACTACACAGGATCCTTTCCGCAGTGTATCCATTGGTCTTGGACAATGGACTCTTCCATGCCAGAGCCCATATGAAAGGAATGAAAACAAGATTTTGGTGGTCAAGGAAATCTAATGAAACTGCCGCCATACCACCCAAGAGACGATTCGGACTGAACGGAGTGGCCCTTGCTTCTTCTCTACCCAGGATCCTTTCCCAGAGTATATTGGTCTTGGACAATGGACTCTTCCATGCCAGAGCCCATATGAAAGGAATGAAAACAAGATTTTGGTGGTCAAGGAAATCTAATGAAACTGCCGCCATACCACCCAAGAGACGATTCGGACTGAACGGAGTGGCCCTTACCTCTTCTACTACCCAGGATCCTTTCCGCAGCATATCCATTGGTCTTGGACAATGGACTCTTCCATGCCAGAGCCCATATGGAAGGAATGAAAACAAGATTTTGGTGGTCAAGGAAATCTAATGAAACTGCCGCCATACCACCCAAGAGCCGATTCGGACTGAACGGAGTGGCCCTTGCCTCTTCTACTACCCAGGATCCTTTCCGCAGCATATCCATTGGTCTTGGACAATGGACTCTTCCATGCCAGAGCCCATATGAAAGGAATGAAAACAAGATTTTGGTGGTCAAGGAAATCTAATGAAACTGCCGCCATACCACCCAAGAGACGATTCGGACTGAACGGAGTGGCCCTTGCCTCTTCTACTACCCAGGATCCTTTCCGCAGCATATCCATTGGTCTTGGACAATGGACTCTTCCATGCCAGAGCCCATATGAAAGGAATGAAAACAAGATTTTGGTGGTCAAGGAAATCTAATGAAACTGCCGCCATACCACCCAAGAGACGATTCGGACTGAAAGGAGTGGCCCTTGCTTCTTCTGCTACCCAGGATCCTTTCCGCAGGGTATCTATTGGTTTTGTACAATGGACTCTTCCATGCCAGAGCCCAATTTAGCTGAACGAAAAAGATTTTGGTATTGGAGAGAGGCTGTCTCGATGCAACGAAATTGGCGATTACGACCCCAAGACATGTCTTTTGCCTCTTCCACACCCCATCAGATTGTCCACAAAGGTCCCTAAAGGTATCTTCAAACAAATGGGTCTACCAATATTGGTCGGTGTTGGAATGGCTGAAAGAAGACCCACTGAACCACTAGTATTGCTGCCGGAAACGGTTCAACATTCATCATGATGTTGTGCGTTTGGCCCCCAGTCGAGAAGGATAGGAACAATCGACAACCAGAGAAGAAGGTACCAGTAGACAAGTGCAACAATGGTAAGTTGGCTGTCGTTTCCTTGGTTTGTTTGTGGCATCAATAGTTAGGAAATGCAACTGACATCATATTGCTTTTTTGTCGTGTTGCTGGCGGTAGTATCAGCTATCGTTGGATGGTTGACGGACAGTGATCTGTATTGGCTCGTCATTGCATGGAACTGCCTGCACGAAGGAACAAAGGCAATGTGTGTCCGTACCTGTGTAAACTACTAGCTAGTGGGAGCTGTTTGCGAAGACTCAAGCACCAGTTAGTTAGTTGTTGGGGGAGGGGCTTCTGCACGAAAGCAGCCTGAGGAAGGAACAAGGAAGGTTGTGCAACTCTATATGAGGAACTAATGTTGTCGTTGTTTGAAGCCAACATCTTGAACAGCAGGTCTGACGGCACGGTACGGTAGGCTCTCCGTAGAGCCATCGGAAGGAAGCTGCGATTAAATGAATACTGGCTGTGCCTTTCCAACTTAGTATTTCAAATCTTGGGGACCAGCCACAGCTCCACACAGACACCTCCAATCCAAGCCTGGTTCAAAGATAGAGACCCCATCCTGATACAATGCGGAGCCTGTCTCAGCTTGGAGCCACCTTCCTCTGGCCCATGTGTCATGCCTTGTAAGTTCCGAGTCAAGTCATGATGCCTGGGGCCAGCCCAGCTAGCCTGTCGTTGTCTACTGGGGCTGGTTGCTAGGCCAGAGCGTTCATCCTCGGTTCTAAGCTATAGACGTCTTCCCAATCGTATCGAGAAGAGTTGCATAGTACATACCGGTATACATAGCACATATCCTACTACCGGTACCTGCCCACTATTTTGGTACCGCTACTAGTATGTCATGTGCGCGCCATGGCACAAATAGCAGCTTGCACCCTCGAGACGTCGTCTTTCTCCCGATCGTCGCCCGGGTGATCGCATGTGGTCTGTCCGCCATCAAACATTCCCAGCGTGAGAAGTCACTTTTTTGGGTGAAATTGAGGTGTGCCACGCTGAGAAGTGAGATCCAAGCCATCAACAAAAGCAACGGCGATAACCAAGAAGGTCCCTTCGTGCTTCGTGCCTTATTCTCAAACAACAAAACAACAAGTGACAACCCGAGAGTAAGACTGCAGGTACGATACGGGACATTCATCATTCCGTTCTACCACTAGGCAGATTGCTAGCTAGCTAGACACATCACCCCTTCCTCCCTTCCATAGCCCGTTCTCGCCTGAACCAGAAAGCTGAACACCGATTCGATTCGATTCGATTCATTGACAATCTCTCTAGCGAAGCCATGTCTGGACCACCCGAAGCCGATATGATGGACGGCAAGCCTCCAGGTGATGAGTACGAAGAGATCCGAGAGCAGGTAAGGTTGTGTCCTGCAAGAATGGAGGAGCTTCTATCAAAGCAAGAACTGATTCGATTCATTCGTTGTCTGTGTTTCGATTTGATTTGATTCTTTCTTGCCTCATCATGGATGGTTCCTTGTTTCTCTGTCAACCATGCAGGACCGGTATTTACCGATTGCCAACATTGCTCGGATCATGAAAAACACATTGCCGGAAAATGCCAAGATTGCCAAGGACAGCAAAGAGACGGTTCAGGAATGTGTGAGCGAATTCATATCCTTTATCACATCGGAAGCCAGTGACAAGTGCTTGCAGGAAAAGAGAAAGACCATCAATGGAGATGATCTGTTATGGGCCATGTCAACATTGGGATTTGACAAGTACGTAGAACCACTCAAACTCTACTTGAGCAAGTATCGGGAAGCCGTACGAGGGGACAAACCAGAAAAGGTCAGTCGAACGGCCACGCATGCTCCGCCGGTTGTAGCGGTACAGCAACAACCACCACATGTCACGGCCAATCCTATGGGGGCCACAGCAGCCATGCCAGGAGCCATGCATCATCTTAATCATCTCAATCATCATCCGACACTATAATAACAACATAACAATCCAAGCGTCCAGTACTAATAAGCAAACAAATCAAAGAATCAAATCAGTGGGCATGAAAATGGATTCATGATTTATGTCATCTCGGAACCATCAGTCTTCTATCTCTGCTTCTTCGCAATGGAACTACACTACAGAATGGATACAGCAACAAACCAAAAAGAAGAAAAGGAATACTATCAATGTATCAATCAATCCATCAATCAAGGTCTACATCATCCTCATCATCATCATCATCACAATCATTCAACAACAATACTATACTACTCTCTCTTATTATTGCTAAGCAACCACAATTATAGAACGAACACAATCAATCAGGGACGAAACAACAGACACTGCTTCTTCTCCTCTTGCTTTGCTTTCATTCTCTTTTTTGGATTCTCTTGCGTGTCGTGTTGGCTCCGAAACTCCTGTGCCAAGCATTTGGTCTGTCTGATGCGACCCGAACTTGTACCGTAGTAAGTAGCCCAAGTCGAATGTTGCATTGCTGAAACTTGCATGTGTGCCGAAGGAAACATGTGCGGTCGTCTGTTCCGTCGATGAAAGTGTTTCTGATCTGTTTCGTTCCTCGAGAAAGCTTCCTGGGGTGGCTTACGGTAACACACAAGACTGTGGCAAGATTTTGGTGGTGGAGCGGCGATCAATTGCATTGCATCGAATCGATTCGCGTGTCGCCCGTTGTACCCATAGTTGCTGGACTTGCTACCGTTCCAATGCCTCAAAGGCTCACCATCCAGCAATGCAGAACCAAGAAGCCACATGCACTACGGTAGTAAGTACATGCAGTTCAGCGGGATGTGTGTGTGTGCCATTGCTTGGGTAATAAGGAATTGCTAATTTATGATAATGTATGATGTATAGATAAGGTCGTCCTTCGTGACGCCTTCAAACTTGCGATTCGTCCGAATGAAGCATTGAAATCGACTCTCACTCCAATCCAGACAAACCATTATGTTGTGGAGTAAATCTGCATTATGCTGCTGTCCAGAGAGCCACGGTCGCCGACACTACGGCGACGACTGATGTTGCAAGAGCCGACTTGGTCGTCGCAGCGGCGCTGACTGGTGGCCGTTCAACACGTACGTAGTCCGTGTCGACGCTGTGTCGGTCCTTGCAAAACATATATGCTATAATGGTTGTATCCACCACACGATTCTTCGCAGCTGTGCTTGTGGTATCGGTATCGTCGTCGGTCGAGATTCTTGACTTGTAGGCGGCAAAGGGTGGCTTCAAAAAGTTCACTGGGGCTTTGCAGTCGCCGAACTTGCCACTCGTGACGACTCCCTCCACCTGGGTGAGTTTGTCGGTGGCAGTGTTAGATCTAGAGGTGCTTTCGCCGACACAATGGTTCGCCTCCGAAAAGACTTCATCGACTCTGGATGGAGATGGGAGAATGTATGCAACGTCCCCAGGAGACAACATGAGTTCGGTACTTGAGTCGAGCTCCTGGTCTTGGTGTGAACGGCCGCTATCCAGAACAGAGAAAACGGGGACCGGAGTGTAGTCCTCTGGAATGGCGGTGACCATGGGACCGGCAAAGGGCGATAGGCAAGAGACAATGTCACTGTGGATTGCCGTAAACCCCATGGCTGCCGTGGCGCCGTTGCCGTAACCAGAGAGCTGAACTTTGGTGGCGTTGATTGCAACGTTCCTATACCACGCTTCATCGATGGCCTTGTTGATGACATCATGGAGAAACTCTATGTCATTGGTATCTGTCTCTGGTATCAACTGTCCACCCTTCTTGCAGCAGCAATCTGGTGCAACCCCCACAGTTCGACCATGACTGTTCAAAACGTCCATGCCACCAGGGACTGTAAAGCAGGGTTCATCGGCAACATTCGGGTCGGTGGTACCGAGTGGCCAGGAAACAGCAAAACATTCCGAAAGGGCGTACTCTTTCCATCCCGATATTCGTGATTGCGCCAGTGGGCAACTGCCTGTGTCATGAAGGTCCACAACCAAGGGAACGTTGGACTTTTCCTTCGCACATTCAGGAAGGAGAAGGAAGAAACATCGCTCTGCTCCGCGTACAGGGAAGCAAACTTTGGATACTGAAGCTTCCTGATCCTCTAATAAGTCGTTCTGAAGGGCGGCATCGTCGATCGAACAGTCTGTATTGAGGCTGCGTCCATGGCAGAGCTGGGAAAGCAACGCCCAATACACCCCAAGGCGTGGAAGAATTGTTGGTCCTTTCATCTTTTCTTGCAAGAAATACGTTTTGTGTGCTCATTAACACGAAACATGTGGGTACGACTATATCCAATCTTGGCGAAAGAATCTGATATGGTTGGCTGTAGCTCTTGCGAACAGCACTCCAAATTGTTGTCTGCACGACCACAAAAATTCCGTGGCTGCCGTTGGGTATTGACCAGCATCCTGGCCAGACACACTTCCCTTTACGGATCCGTTCGAAAAGATTGCTTCAGTGTACGTAATCAGCATTCAGGGTGGGCGAAGGAAATTATGATCAAAGGTTTGCTACGTTGTACCCAGCAGTGACGATACCTTCTACATGTCACAAGTAGATTTACATGTACTTCGTGGATTAGCTAATTCGTAGACAAATAAATGATGATGACAGCAAGTTGGGCAACAAGGAACCTTGCCAGCCAAATATCACGGCGTACTGTTTGTGGGCGTACTGTTGGTTGGCAGGTCGCAAAGTTTCCCTTCATATCCTTCGTAGCACTCACATATCTGATCCTCAAGGTTACAAGATCTCGTCTGTCCCTGGTAAAAGCACCTTTGGCAGAAGTATGGGTCTGTTGTGTTGTCACCATACTGACAGAGCCGTCCGTAAGTCCCTACAGTACAATCGATAGTTTGGCAGCCAATGTCTGCGTTTAGAACGATCGTGTCCTCGGAATCGAAAGTAACAAAAACACAAGTTTCCCAACCTCACCTTCACCGCAGTCGTTACACAAGCCAGACAACATGTTGCAAGTTCCACCATTATAGCAAAAGCCCCCAACATCGCCACAGTTGAGGGCTTGTTCGCACAAATGTCCCTCGAAATAGTCCTGGCATACGCAATACTGGCCACTGCAAGTAGCTCCATTATGGCATGGGCTGGTCTCATTGTGCTGGAAATATGATACGAAGAAACTGATCAGCAAGATCAAAGGGAGAGAGGAAGGTATAAGAAGTTTACGTACGCAATAGGAGCACAGCAACTGTGCACCAGTTGATTTGTCGTCGTCAGGACTAAGAGGGATGACATCGTTCTGAACTCCCTCTTCCGTCGCCAGAACCCATGTCAATCCGGTGGGTTCAAAAGTGTAGGAGTCCCCACCATAGTTCACTGGAGAGCTAAAAAGCAGAGGTGGGTAGTTTGGAGATTCAATTGTCAGGTTCTTGAGCATGTCAAATGGTCTGTTTGTCGAATCTTGTTCAATGAACCACTTGTAAAAATCACCAATCGTCCAGTTAGATCTAATCCCCTTCGCATAGCTCGTCTCTGGGAACGGCAGCAAAAGGGCTGAGGATGGCAGCAAACAACACAGATTCTCCGCTCCCAGTTTCTGCGCCCTTACCTGGTACTCCATAGAGCACAAATCGTCTTCCTGTGAAGATTATGTAGCTGGAGACTTGTGTTGTGTCAATGCCAATAGAGTAATCATAGAGGGCATTTGTCGGAGCGTAAATGAAACGGTCATACAAAGTGATGTTTGTTCTTGATATAGGTGCGTATTCGGTAAAGTCGAGGAAGTAGGAAGCTGATGGAATTGTCGAGAGGCCAGCAGCTGTTCTCCTATCAAGGGAAATCCCTTCACAGGTAGTTCCATTGAACTCACAATTGAGTCCAAACCTTCCCTCCTTGCATTCACACCTGTCCTCTGAGTCGGAGCATGTCCCATACTCAGCATTGCAAAGATCTTCATTGCAATCATTGCAGATAATGGCCATCCAGTCTACCTTGACATCTCCCGTTTCCGCTTCGAGGCCTCCTACTTCTCCTGTGTTGTAATACCAATCCCCACCAGCTACTTCGATGACATCAAAAGTGTCTGTATCTGCTGATTTGAAGACATACTCACAAGGGTCCTCACGTTCCACAAGGGATATCGTCCAGGCCTCTTCTGAACCGCAGTAGGCCAATTGAATTTGCCCTGTGGCTTCATCCAGGTAGTAGTTCCTTGAATCCTTTCGATCACCACCAAGAAAGGAATTTCCTTGACTCTTAAATCGACCACTGTAGTGGGCCCATTTTGGATCAAACGCATCTCCAAACTGGATGTACACGTTGTTACAGACGTATCTACCACCAGCTTGCCTGCCCACCACCGCAAAATAAGGAATAAGAAGTGCCACCAGCATGAAGAAAATAAGACGTCGTTTGCGGATGAGCACTGTGCGTCGATATTCTTTGGTTGTTTCGTGTTGCCATTCTTGGACACTTTCGCAATCTTCCTTGATCCGTGTGGCAATCATGCCAGTCAGTCCGAGCTGAAAGGCTACATTGGCCAGGAACAAAAAAGATTGTAAATTAGCCAGACAACAGCAAAAGAACAAACCACCACGGCCCAACACCCAGGTACACACCTTGCTCATCAATCTCCTGAATAAAGTACAAGGCTTTGCGAGAAGCATCGAGTAAGAACAGAAATCAGCCCAGCAAAATCGATGGAAGACACGAGTGATATGGATAGACGTGTGAGGTTCAAAAAGGCACAGCAAGGAAAGAAACAGAGGGGAATGTACCTGTAAGATTGAGACTCAAATCAATGACGGTAGAGCTTTGCATTGCCAAAATGAAGGAATCAATCAACAAGAAGGATCCCGATACTGTCTGCATGACAGCTGTAACCAAAAAACGATACCAGGTAGCATTTGGGAACTTCTCCATGTAACTATCATCGTATCCTTCGATGAGCTGAGCGATACCAATAACAAAGTCTCCATCCGCTGCCATGACCATCACAGTAAGGACCATTCCAAGAAACTGAGAGATCATGACTTGTGGTGTCGCTCCAGGGGGAACTGCAATCCTGTTTCGTCCACCGTTTGTTTCGTCTGAACGTAGCCATTACAGTAATGAATTCACCATGAAAAAATGATGTGAACAGTGTACATGTAGCATTATTCGATGTTAGACAATCCGACCGAACAAGACAAAGAAAGGATCAAACCAGCACAATCCGCACTCACTCCCAGGCTTGATGAGGTCCCAGAAAGTGAGACCAAGCATTCCTGCTTGTAGCAAGATTGTTACGAGGGCATAAAGCGTTGTCACACTAAATAAATCAGCTGATTTTGAATGATTGTAGATACGTACAGATTGCAGATCAAGAAAACAGGACCGGGTTAGCTGAGTGTAGCAGTGTCGATACATCTCTCGAGAGAGCCATGGCAAGTGTGGGTTGTACTGTACTCACCAGTGTAGAGCAGCGAGTAAGCATCCTCTGTGAGAACTTTTTGCATCTCAATCCCGTCACCTCCCTCCTTCAGCAGCCCTCTCTTTTCAGAGGAACCCAATCCGTCTTCTTCGTCGTTGTTGTTGACCTCAGTTCCAGTTTCTTTGCCACGAGCGTCAGATGATTCTGTCGTCGCGTCGGCAGTAGTCGTTACAACCACACCTCCATCCGAAGCGGGCGTGTTGTTCATTGACAGGGTCTCTTTTGATGCCGTAGCCCGATGGCCTTCTTCTGTGACACCTTCCACATCCACGAAATCGTCTTTGACGTCGATAGCCGGAACAGATCTAGACTCTTCATTCACCACGGAGTTTGCCGGATCTTGAGAATAAGTACTGGAAGGGCTCACAACTGGATGTGCGCCACTTACATCCCCAGTTCTTCCAGTGGTCTCGTTGACACCACCATCAAAGGAAAGCTGAGCAACTTCATCCACATCAAGTGTCGTCGTGGGAGGTCCCACCGAATCCTTCACATTCACGGGGATCAGCATAGGGGCTGGGTTCTCCTCCTCCATGGTACCGGTACGGTAGGCGCAATGTACTGGATGCGGTGAAAGACGATAAGAAAGGCGTACCGGTGGCAGAAGGGAGCGGATCTTGTTGAAAGTTTGGTTAGAAGAGAGCAGACGAAATAGTCGAGAAACAAGCTGTTGTTGCTGCCAAAGATCTTTTGCATGGATGGATCCACAACATTGCACAGGTTTATTCCGGAACTGACACTCGCGCACCCTTCTTCCGTGACGCGACGACTGTGACTCCCTTACTCATGACTCACAGTGAGATGGTTCCCGTACCACTACTGTATTAGGCTACCAGTCGGCAGCTGGCGTACCGGTACGGGAAACGGGAAGGTACGAAGGTACGATACTAGCTAGTACTTGTAGCTGCCAGCTACTGTACCGTATCGGTACAGCCCTGCTACATGTTGCAGCTTTGGAAGTCCAGCGGAAACTGGAAAGAACGAGAGAAAGTACTACTAGTCTAGACTATTGCTCCTGGTCGTACACTAGCTAGCTACAGGTGGTAGCTACCGTTCGGCCGGTACTAGTGTGAGATATTATACGGGTGCTGAAGCTACGTATGATATGGTTTGCTGCATGGGAGCAAGTCAGAATCGGGCTGGGAAAGCTTGTCTCGAGTCAAGTCAGTCTCGAGACCGAGCCATACGCAGAGAAACACTTCATGGCTGGCACCCAAGTGGAAATAATTTTGCTGTTCAGATATTCAGATAGTTGTCATTGCCTATTTTCTTGGCCGCATGCCGTGCTCTACATGTATCCAGGTGCCAATGATTTGATGAGGAAAGGGGAGCAGTCGCCGGATCCTTAGTGCTACCGCAACGATGAAATGAGGCTCCTATCGAACCCCAATCCGCTCTAGTTTTTATCAATGCAGTGCAACCGGTATCTGACTATCCAGACTAGACTACACGTCCCGAACCATCCCTACAAATAGCCCATAGTAATAAAATTTTGGTGTATCTAATCGTCGAACGAGGACTAATGAGAAGCTGCCTTATCTATTTAACCATATGTGGTTGAGTCCCAAGGAACCGTCCAGTGAGTGCGCAAAGAGAATTGGTAGGGGCGACATTGGAATTTTTGGCAATCCCGGCCTCCGTTGGCTTTGATGCACATGCCAATGCCAACAACCACGCCACCGGTTCCCAATTTTCCATGATTCCTGAACCTATTCCTGAGCTTTCTCAGGCAATTCTTCCTTCTATGTTAGCGGAATCTTGTCATGATAGCAGCTCCAAGCTGCTTCACAGGTAACATAAGTGCAAGTACGTGTGGATCTTTCTTCCAGTGGCTTGTGAAAAGCTTGAGTTGACAGCCGGTTGTCAGTTCAACTGCTCGCTCCCGTGGGACGCTCAGACTTGCTTTGACTGGGTCCCTAGTCCCAATCTATCCCGTGGGATGGGTCGCTCCTTTCCGGCTCGAGAAGGGAAGATTGTCATCCTCCATTTTCTCTAAATGGGATCGTGTCTATAGCGCGGGCATCCGACCACGTACTAAATTTTCGATACAAAAAGACAGATCGGTACCCATTAACCGATTTTGGTAACCGCTGGCGTCATGACTTCTTTTTAGCATTCGAGGGGTCCGAGAGGATTGGAATGTGAATCCCATAAACGCCGGCATGGATCCCACCACTGCCTATCAGACCCAACTTCACTTAGACGAGTTTGGATGCGAGGTAACACGAAGTAAACCGACCGTTTGTCTTCCTTCGCTGAAAGCAGAATCGAAATCTTTCGCAGACGAAAATCATCAGATCACCAAAGCGGAGCCTTGAGAAGAAAGCAACCAACAGAGCTCACAATCTTCGCCTCGAGCCTTCAAGAAAGCCTCAAGGAAAACAACCAAAGCAAGCTCAGCTCTTTCGTTCGACTCTTCTTCTTCTCACCGCAACCATGCCTATCGACAAGAACCCCACCATCGAGAACATCAAGAATGTCATCTCGACATGCGCCTTGATCTTCTCCGTCGTGATGATTATGGGTTTGATTTTCTCGGAGCAAACCGGTTTGGCCCAAGACGTCCACCCCATCCTTGCTCTCGTCTGTCTTTGGACTGCTGTGATCTGGCTCTCCTTTGTCGAAGGAGGACAAGCTTCTTTGGTTGGTTTGGCCCCTGTTGACCGCACTCTTTACGAAGAAAGCCACACCATCGCCGCCAAGTGTTGCAAAATTGCCCACACTGGAGACTCCCTTGACCGCTACCTTCTCGGACGTCAATTCATGGTTGTCTTCATTGTCTTTACCATCAATATTTCCGGAGGACCAGTTGCCGATGCCGAGCTTTGGGGACTTCCCGATATCCTCATCACCATCTTTTTGGGAACCGGTCTCGCCATGATTCTCTTCACCACAATGATTGGACAGTTAAACTCTCAGGTCAATGCTTCCCATTGCATGCTTGACTACCTCAACACCTACCCCAACTACTTCACCTTGTGTGTTGCCATGGGAATTGAATTCTCCGGATTGGTGCATGCTTCCTATGTCATCCAGATGCTTGTCGCCGCTGCCGCTGGAGAAGAAATCGAGTCGAACGAAGCAAACAAGTCTC
Organism: Seminavis robusta; assembly: GCA_903772945.1. Lineage (NCBI taxonomy): Eukaryota > Bacillariophyta > Bacillariophyceae > Naviculales > Naviculaceae > Seminavis > Seminavis robusta. The sequence continues at coordinate 64,324 of CAICTM010000072.1, read as the reverse complement.
CTCTACAGAACTTGTTCTTCTTCTCTCGATGCATCATGTCTATCGGTGTCTTGGCCTTTGCCTTCACTGTTACCTTGGTTGCTCTCTTCGATGGACGCACCACCATGTGGGAGTCTGTGCCACCCGGAGTTGCCGTCATCCTTTTCTTCCTGCTCATGTGTGTTGTCGGACTTCTCGAGGGTATGCAAATTGCATTCTTTGCTGTCGCCAAGCTCCGCCCCGAAGATCGTGGAGAATCCCCATGGGCCAAGCGCACCTGTGCTCTTCTTTTCCGCGGTAACGGATTCAATCTTTCTGGTTTCATGATTGGACGTCAGCTCTGTGTTGTCTCCTGTATGTTCTTCATTGCCCGTGTCACTTCTCTTGACATCGATCCCGAAGGCGGAGACACTCTTTGGGGAGTCAAGCCCGGTACCCAGAAGTTCTTGAACATGGGTTTCCTTGGAGCTCTCATCACTACCATTGTCGCTTCCATCGCCTGGCAATTGGTTGCTTCTGCTTTCCCCATTGCCTTCCTCTCCAACCCCTTCACCTACATCTTCCTCCGCATCTGTTTGTTCTTGGAAGCCACTGGTATCTGTAACGGAGCCTATGTCATTGCCATGATCCACAAGCACTTCGCTGGATTCCAACGTGATGAGGTCTACATTGGTACCGCCGAGGAACGTGCCGAGAAGGCAAAGCGCGATAACTACACCAACCTTCATCTTGGTACTGGACACATTGTCAAGCTTCCTGGATTCCAAGACGATGCTCCTGCTCGCCTTAAGCACTTGTTGAAGACTGATGAATCTGTCCGCCAATACTTGAACTCTGCCCTCGCTGACATGAAGGATGGAAAGGTTGACAACACTGATCTCCACCTTGACTCTGACTCCGAAGGCGGACGCGGCAACAAGGCTGTCGAAGAAACTGAAGAGGTTGATGTCTAAACAAATGGACTCCCTCCTTCTTGGTGACCACTATCTGAAGTAGCTTGGTCCCATTATTATGTGTACAAGCCTCCTCGCCCGCTCCGAATCCATCTCCGAAGACAGGGTTGACAGGGTTGACAAAGATCTAGGCATTTTCTTACGAAAACATAAAACTATAGTGCAGTTCTTAAAGACAAACACCTCTCTTTTCTCTAGCTAGCTAGAGCCCTTACGATCTCTCTTCCGAGCCCTTACGATCTCTCTCTTTCTTCTTTTCATATCTAGCTGTGTATAGTTCATCCTCTTGCTCATATCTCGCGGCCTAATATTGCTACTTTCACTGGTGTCCATAATGACACGGGTACTTGGTTGTTTCGGTACCGTTACCATGGTACTCATACCGTACCGGTACCACTCCAGAGATACATTGTAGCCCCCAAAATGGTACCGGTACCAGTGGATCTTTGCTACCGGTATCGTACCACTAGAGATCGATTGCAAGGGGCTCTCCATATAACTGAATGCTTGCTCCATGCAGCGTTCACGGACGCTGGTGATCAATGTTCCGGTTGCTGGATGCAACTCAAAAAGATTTTTGCCCGGGACATCAAACTCTAGTGGCGTGTGATGGGTTGGAATGCTACAAACGCTGATGCCGATGGTGGTAACTGCCATTGGAACCTGTTAAAAGCCTTTCGAGCTGGCAATTCAGAACCAATCAGAGGGAGCGGTCAAGACTTGGTGCCCCTTGCAGGGCGGAGCTGCATGAGCCCCTCATGTTCTGGTTGCTGCACTTTCTGCTCAAATTAGTGAGGAGAAGTGAGAGTACTCCTCTTGCTCAATTATACAGTAGAGTTGCAGTAGCTATTAGAGAATTTTTGCTAGGAGGAGTTGTCACTCAGCAAGCCAGCTAGCTAGCTGGGCTAGAGGCATCAGCGACACGGACGCAGATTCTGCCTCCTTGGTTTCTCTTCACGTCCTCTATCATCATTGGGTAGGGTTTAAAGATCTGACTGCGAGCAGAGCAGATGTACCGGTGTACCGGTGGTTTCAGTACAGGAAGGAGTGAGTCAACGAACGACCCTCTCTGGTTGTATTATTGGATACCCACCAGATAGGCAGGCCAGACCAAAATTAGCCTTGCTAGCCTTGTTGCCACACTGTACTATTACCAATAGCACAGCTACTAGCACCGGTACTTCGGTGGTGTCTCTAAGGGAAAGCTTCTTCAGCAGATAGCCATTTGCATGCGCAAATTGGGCCTTCTTCGATGACTCCAATGAATTACCTGCCAAAGACAAGCTAGTACCGCCCCAAGGGGCTGTTTGTTGTCACCATCCACATTCCAAATCCAACAGGGCAGTAGGGGACACGAGGCTCCCGTGTCTCTGATCAAATTGTGCTTGTCCCTACTAGTAGTTTTGCACTGGCCTCTGAAGAAGCGTGCCATAACAAATAAGGCTCGACTGCTGAACTGTTTGCGCCTTGATACAACAATCTTGTAATGATATGGCCGGCTGAACTGAGACGATCGGTGAGTACCAGAGGTACGAGTACTATCTATCCGGCACGAACACCATGTGTCTAGCTAGGCAAAAACTTGTACTACGACTAAGTAAAAGCAGTAGCCAAAAAATGCAGATTACATTTTCGTTTGTAGTCTAGCTAGCGAAAATACGTGTACCGTAGAAGAAAAAGAAGAGACGCAGAGTGGCTGTCAATGGCCAGTGATGTACCTTGGTGTGCGAAGATCAGTTCTGTGCCAACAGAGGGCGCAGCAGGGGTAGCCCCCGGGTCGGTCCACCGCCACAGCAATCAAAAAGCTCCGCTGTGAGGTGCCCTACCCTTACGGTCCTCCTCTTTGTTGGCGTTGCAGTTCTTGCAGTGTCCGCAGGAGTGGGTGCTGCGAAAACAGGTTTTCTAGTGATTCGTTGGTCGAATTCACTGTTGCGGCACCTGCAGCCGCCGCAAAGTGGGATGGAGCAGGAGCGGGCCCAGCCTGATGTTGCTGCAAGAGGGCATGATGGCTTGTTTGAGATGATGTTGCGGGAACCGGGGCGGGGGTAGCTGAGTCAAATAAAGACGGAGCGGGATCCTGGGACATTGACGAGTGCTGCTGCTGGTGCAGGAGGGTCAGGCTGGAGGATGGCGCCGCTGCACAGGTCGAAACGGGTGCGTTACTGTCCTCACCCCCTGGGTGAGTACCCATCTGGAGTCGCAGCAACTTCAAGATCATGTTCTGCTTCTCGAACTCTCGTTGCAACAGGAGAATCCGTTGCTCTCTTGAGATGAGGCTCAAACTAACATCAGAAATGCCGGTCGTTGTTGCTCGGTGATTCGTTGCTGCGGAAGCTGGGATTGCCGCAGCCGTCAGGTTGGGCAGGGTGACTTGTCCTTGCGGCTGCGACTGGGATACCGAGCTCCCACCAGTCGTTTGCATCCCAGCGGACAACATCGAATGGGCCGTGAGGTTGGTTGAGGACGAACCGAGCCAACTAGTGGATTTTGGCACTTGCGGGCAAGGTGAAGGAGACGGGACGGCTGCAGAGGGTCCCTTCTTGCCGTTTTCCTTCATGTACTCCTTCACAAGTTCAATCTTCTCTCTTAGTTCTTTGGACTCTGCCTTCAATGCTTCATTTTCGCTTGTTAACGTATGAAATCTCGCCGTCAGATCTTCAATCTTGGAGATTCTCTTGGCCCTCTTCTTGCGCTCGTTGTTGCGATTCAGTCTTCGCTTGCGCTCGATCTGAGTTTCATTCTCGGGCTCGGCATCACTCAATGATCCCGGGTCAGCAGCATTATCCCCCGAAACACTGCTGCTGGTAGCGGTGGCTGGAGACCTCTTGCCTCCCACTCCATGAGATAGAAACTTCATCTTGGCCATCTTGGTGACTACCCCATGCTTCGCCTTCGATGCCGTCCATGCCGCCGCACCTCTGCGGGAAACAGCTGCAGCTTTCCTGTCCGGGCTACCAGAGTGTGATGATCTCCTTACCTTTCTATCCATTTCTTTCGTGCGTGACATTATTGTTGCTTCTCTCTCTTTGTTGCTGGTGGTCCAATAGTTGTGGAACCCTTCAAATGAGAGTTTTTGTTTGTGCAAGGTTCAGTTAGTTGCAGGCCCATCATCACTCATCAGCTCGTGAGCGGAAGTGGTAGTGGTAGCTGTGGGTCTTAACGCGGGAGTACGGTACGGTGATCGCTTCCTCTGAACTCTGAAGGCCTCATCGCAACATCGCAACTGACAGCTTGTTGCCTTCAGTACGGCAACTACTGAAAACTCTCGTACAATACAAAACAGTACAAAACTGTCCATTTTGGTTTGCGTGTTACAACTTTACAACGTGGCAGCACCAGACAGTGACTCGTCTGTTCTTTTCAGGGAACCTACTCTACCGTCTAAAAGTGGTTCTTTGTACTCACAGTTGCATTCGGTTGCTGAAACGCTGAAACTGCTTAATTCTATATATTTGGGAAATATGTAGCCACTAATGCTTAGGATCATTGATTCCAGTTGCTACAAGAAGAAACTTTTTGCTCGCCTCTTTGCTAATCACTTATACGGTATTTCAATTTGGCCTAGATATGTTCGGGTTTATAACCTCAAAAGAACAACCCAGCTGTCAAGATTTGTCAGATATTGTCTATTGGTTGATTAATTAAGAGGCGTTGCACTAGAACGTACGACGACAGAGCCCCCCGTACAAGTCCAGACTCAAATCATCGACTCACAAGCTCGTTGTCTTCTTGTGCCTCTTGCAAGCTGTGGCACACCAGCATAGCAAAATGTACTTTGGTAATGGACATAAAGATGGCTAGAGGCCTTGTTTGTTACCGTGCAAAGGCTTGAAGGGCAATAGGCATCTCGCATATTCGGATCGCAAGCAGCTGCGTCTTTAGTGCCTTAATCCCAAAATTCGCATTTGCACCACTTCATGCAACCTTGGTCTCCACACTCCACACTGTTCTTTCCAGGAACAACTCTCCACTGGTTGAGTCTCGAATCACTTAATTCTCTTATATCATAGATCTCGCTTGGCCGGTCTTGCCCTCTTACGCACGGGCCCTCTTTGTGACTGGAATTAAGAGCTTGGTTTGGGGGATGGAGAAAATCAGAAAATAATCAATGCTTCCCATGCCCATGGTTCCGATAGCCAGTGCGGCCATTGAACCACACAGTGTTTTCTTTCACCACTTTCCACCGCGGCTGTCTTTACCACTGTCATTACCCCATTTAAAACTCACAGTCCAGTGGTTGTCAGCCTATGCTTTACCGCTGTCTACCGCTGTCTTTGACATGGTTTACCTGGTTGGATTGGATGTCACTGGATTTCTCCAACCCCCAGCACAGAGCAAATTGGGGTGACAACTGGATGATAGTTATTGCCTCGATGATGCCCTCTCTGTGTTAGAAGGCGTCTTAGCTACCACCTTGCCTTGGGACTTGGGAGTTGGGAGAGCAAAACTGTGGAGGCTTCCGGCACCTACCATAACCAACAGTATGGTGCCCACGGCGGGGAGGCCTCGTGCCGTTGCCTTCGAGCCCATGTCCCAGCAGAGGATTCTCCGAATGCACTAAGCAAGATGGCGCAAACTGCACCTATGGTTGTCGCTGAAGCAGTTCGAGGGCACGAGCGAGTGATATGTGGAGCATTGAGTGGAGTTGAATCGAGTCGCTCCAGGTAGGCATTCGAGCATGGTTCAGGCCCTATGACAACCCATATGAGAGAGCTTTGAGGACAGGTTCAGGAAGAACGAAGTGCCTCCTCATGCAAGACGATGTCGGGATAGTGAGCTTGGTTTGCGTTGCTTCAAAAACGGAGAGCTTCTCGTGGAGAGTCAGGTCTCTCGCTAATCTGTTCCCTCGTCCAATGATCCGCGTCTTCCCAACATCGCGCGTTGCACCGGGTATCATGGGATTAGCGAGAAGGCTAACGAATGCCATCTAGAGCGAATGGTGGTGGTGGTGACAACTAGATGGTGGTAAAGATGGAAGGAAGGGACCATGAATGATTCTCCGTCGTGGTATTAAAATAGTTATTAGATGGCAGATGGGTCGCAAAACAATGTAGGCTTCCGCCGTCTGCTACCTAGCTAGAATCTACCGTAATGGAACAGTACCCAATGCGAACAGGCTCCCGATCCAGCCCAGCGGCACGCTGCTATCTAGCATCTAGCTAGCTAGATGAAAATATCCTTTTCACCATACGTACCTTTTCAGAACTTGAAGCGGAGGAGCACGCTTGCTCTCTGGTAGTGCAAGCTAGCTAGCGGACTGAGTGCACGTAGACACCAATACGATGTAGTTCCAATACTCGGAGAAGCGATTAGGGGCAAGGGGCTCCAGTCGGAAATCGTGCCTCTCTGGTCACTACAGTTGTCCAGCAGCTCCTCAGCAAAGGGAGAGTGCACCGGCAGGGCTATGCTTGGAGGTTTAGGGCGAACTAACATATCTTTCTTGGCACCCAGCAAAGAAGATGTTGGGATAGTGGTCTTGGTTTTGCGTTGCTCGAAAAGGCTGTACAACGATTGTCCCGTGCAGACATCTCTCTCACTCCCTACGCAGATTCGATTCCTGCCTCACTTAATGCGTCTTACGATGATCGCCCTCGTTCTCAACCACTGAGCCCCGCAGCAACGGTGTTCGATTGGGTAGACAGGCTGCCTGATCGGACCTTGCCCGCACTCAGCTCTAATCGCTCCGATTTACTTGCACGAAGCACGCACTGGGAGCAAGGTCGGCTGGGTCCACCACGGGTACCAGGTATCGTCTTTCATCGTCACTTGCCTTCGACTTGTCAAGCTATGGGCGCTCAGCTGGAACAGTCTCCCAATGGAACACGTTTTTGTTTCTGTTTACAATTATTCAGTCCTATGCAAAACTACGGTCCAAGCTTTTGCCAACCAAACACACATTCATCCCTTGTTTTGACATAGCCTTTGTACGGCGCCCGCAACTTCAACATTGATCTATTCCCATTTTGTAGCGCACCGGTTGTACCTGGTATAGCTCCGGCACCTTCTCCTTCCCCACGTATGCAACTACCCACCCAACAACTTGATCCCAGGGCCGCCACAGATGGCTCTGGAGCATATAGTACGCCACAGAAACATACAAAGAAAATACAAATCTGATTCGATACAAACATGCCACCACGCCAGGGCTTCTATTTGGACACCAATCGAAGAAGACTACGACGATGACGTCGCATTCCGTCGTGCTTGCGAAAAGTAGATTGCTGAGCTACATCGTCGGCCCCACTGTAAAGGACTTCACAAGTGTGATAATCCGAGCACACAACATCTGGATTGGTGACGGCGCAGACTTCCCATGGATCATTGGTGAAACAGCATGTTGCCTCGGCACAAACAGACACACATTGCGACAAGTCGTGTAGATTTGTGCAGACTTCCCGAACTTTTTGTTTGGTACCACTGTGGCGAGCATGTGCAAAGATAGACTCGCACGGAGTGTACTTGGCACAAAAGTTGTCTGGTAGGTACGAAGGGCACATTGGAGAGTCGTGACTCACAGCGTAGTCTTCGTAGAAGCAACAAGATCCGGCCTGGCACGCCTGTTGACAGAGAGTCTTCTGCCCCTCGTGTATGTTGACACTATTGTCATGGTTGAAACAAGCATCACGTATCGTCTCCGGTGAATAGGATGAAGGAATCGACTGATTGAAAGGAAGAGTGATCTCGCTCGCAGGTGGCACAGTTTCGACGGGTTCACTATCAGCTGCCTCTGGCAAAGTCGGCGTGGCTGCAGCTGTGGCTTGCAGCTTTTGCAGCTGCTGGAGTAGATTTGTGGTGGATTCAGGAATGGCAATGCTGAGAATGGAACAGGGTGCCTCGTAGCCGCTGCATGTTGTGGCTTGAGAATCATCGCGACGATCTACCATTGCCTCGTTCCAACACACTTCCGCTGGCAGACATGCCTGTTGACAAGCCAGCAGTGCACTCAGCTTCGTCTTGATGGCAACGGCATCACAAATTTGAGATAGATCATCAGGGGACTCTGGAATGACTTGCTTTTGTTGTGCGGCGATTTCTGGCAACTGTTGATCTCTGGCCATCATCAGGGACTCGCATGCTTCAACATAAGGCCCACAGTTTGGATGGGTCCAACAGCGATCTGCTGGTTCGGTCAAGGCAGAATCCCAGCAGCAGGCGGCTGAATGGCACACTTCATGACAAGTAAGCTTGGCCCCTGAAGATTCTTCTGCGAGAAGGCCACCAAATCCAAACGCGAAAGCAGCTTGACAAGTTACGAGAAGATGGTCCGGTGCAGATGGTAGGTAATCTGGACGATCCCAGAGGACCTGCGCATTTGGAAAGACTGTAGTTTTAGCCACGCTTGGAACATCGTCGTGCTGGCCTCCAGTAGAATCGTCAGGCTTCGATTTTAAGGTTTCAAGAATTGAACATGAATGGATGAAATGCTTGCAGGTGTGAAGATTGTCATCCCAGCAGGATCCAAGCTCGTTTCGACTGATGTGGCAGCCTGAGGGTTAGGTATCGCAGCACAAGAAGATCAAGTTCTGTGAGTAAACTTCAACATTTTCGTCCACCATTGGAACCCTTTAGACACCAAACAACACATGCTTACAATGCGCCCGATCACAAATTTCGCTACAAGTCTGCAAGGCTTCCAGGGTTGCGTTTTCCCTGCAGAATCGATGGATGTTCTGTGGCGGGGGCTGTAAGAAAACGATAGACACTTCTGTCAAGCTGTTGGAGGCATCATCATTGTGGGCATTGGCACTCGTTTCTTTTGACTGGCCAGGTGCGTGTTCGTTCTTTTCCAAGGCCATGTAAACAATGACCAAGCAGGCGATCGTCAAAAGCTGCACCAGCAAGCCCACGAGGACCAATTGAAGCACACCGGAACAGTTGCTGGTTGGACGAAGCTTCTTCAAACGGTGCCCCCTTTTGCGGGCCCGATACGCTGCTACGTATGCTTCAAACTCCGAGTCCAAACTGTTGTCGTCCATGTTCCCACGTTCGTCGAGTTCATCGACAAAGTAGTCTTCAGCAACGTTCTCTTCATCCTTCACCGACGACATGGTAGTCTTGATGTTACTGGGCACTTTGCGTTGTTGTTGCTGTTGCAACTGATCATTGCTCAAGGTCGAAGCATTCGAAGACCTAGATGCGGTTTCAGGGGTAGCTTCGTCGTGCTCCTGGTTGCTGCGAGTGGCTTCCTCTTCCATATTTTCAGACTCCACCATTGTTATCGTCGAGGTTGCAACAGACCGCGGTAGCAATGGACTTGCTTGTTGCTCTTGGTAAGATTGCCTTCCCACGAAAATCTCGGAATGCAATGGCTCTTGCTGCAAGCGAGCTCTAGTATGGTCAAACAGTAGTATTGCGCCATGATAATAGCAAAGATTGCCCTCATCGTCATCCTCGAGTTAGGCCCGATGGTGTTGCTCGAAGATCGTTCCGAGGTGCGCGGTTCGTTACGGGAAGTTTATGCCGTTAGAGAGCGGCACCTTCGCCGAACCCGGTGCACCTCTCGAAGAATTATGGTCAGTACGACGCGGTCAGCTCGGAACCTTCTCATCCCGGATTCAACCATTCGTTCGTTCGTCTTTTGCAAATAGCTAGCTACCGGTAGCTAGCTAGACAAGATCTTGGTGGTGCTTGTTGTGATCGTTCATGTATCATATGCATCGTGCCGGAATCGAAGTTTATGTGGGATACTAAAGTCATGACGAATCATCGCGGCTGTTCCGTTGTTGCAGTTCTCGTGGCACTCTTGTCAAGACACGTTGTCATTGTTCGGGCCCAAGACATCATTCCCCGCACAGATGTCGTCATTGATGATACTGAAACTCGTGACGATGTCGTGTATGTGGATACCTCGCCGCTGGGCACCGATTTCTACGAGTATGAAACGCTGAACATTCAGGTACGAAACTTTAGTCTGTGGGTGTGATGGCAGGTAGGATGCCGCTCAAATATCGGGTTTTCTTTCATCTCCCGTCACCAGTTGTTAGATGAGGGTCCTGTTTGGACTCTTCGCAACACTTTCAAGACGGGGGCGTACTTTGACGGAGAAACCAAAGATCACATGATATCCATTAGTTTGATGCGATACACTTCGGAAAACACTGGACAGTCAGTGGTGACAGGAGTTGTCCATGACCGAAAGGAAAGTCTGTTCTATGAGATCCGACCCGACCACAAGGGAAGAGAGACGGTATTGATGACCTTGGAAGACGATATGCCTCCCTTGGGAGATCCCATCCAACCCTCTTTTCTCGAACGAATTACAACCTTTGGCGATTCCACTTCGATTGCATCCACTTGGAATTACCGAATCAACAATTTTCTAGGAATCCAGCGACAGGATCCTGGTCCCACCATCATTGATGTCATGATAATTTGGACCGAGTCCACTGAATGCTACAAATCCGGTCTGAGCACAGGGTGTAGTCGGTCAAGTACTACCCAAACCAACATGGAAGCAGCCGTTGATTTGATGATTCAAGAAACGAACACTGCCCTCACCAACAGTGATACAGGGGCACAAATTCGTCTCGTGCATCGACAAGTCGACAGTTCTGGATATAGAGAATCAAGAATGACAACTACGTTACGTCAGGTTTCCGACGTCGATGGCGTCATGGACTATATCCATAGTTTGAGGTTTGTCGTTTGTCCGCAACAACGTGCTGGATAGAGATTGACATCGTTTCCGTAAGTGAACACTCACTCACCAAATCACTCTTTGCCTCTCATTTTCACATGATGATCGAAGAAATCAATATAGAGCAGATCTGGTGCAGTTCATCGTCGACAACCGAGTGGATGCCGACGGCCTTGGAGGGGTTGCCTGGCTGCCACAGTGTAATGGATTGGGTTGTTGGAACTCTGCTCTAGGATTCTCGTGTATTTGTGCTCAGGTACTGTGAACCATCCAGTAACAGGTGCCCAAGATTGTTTCTCACTTTCACTGACCAAGATCTTTCCTCGCTGCGACATTTCCATCGTGCACACTACTATATAGTGCATGATGAACTACATATCTGCTCATGAATTCGGTAAGTTTTGCCTCCTTCAACCAGGAAAAAGGTGTGCTTCCGACTCACCTTTGATTCTAATGCTGTGTACCGTTTACTGCTGTCTCTTTTTCTAGGTCACAACTTGGTAAGTGGTTTGCTTCATGACATGTGATGCTGCAGTTTCGGACAGTGACAACATGGCCGAGCCAACGACTCATGGCCTTTTCTTGTACGCTGTATCTATGCATTGCTTGACTCCATTGCATCATCATCACCCCAAAGAACTGTCTGCACGACCGTGGCACCGCCAATGCATGCTCCACTTGCGACACTAGCAACTATGGGTATCGCTCCCCTAATGGTAACTTTCGGTCTATCATGGCCTATCGATGTCGAACGGGCGAATGTGACAACAATCCTGGTGGCTCTTGTCCACGAATTGGGTTTTATAGCGGCAACTTTCAATACAACGGTGAATCCGTGGGCGGGGACACCAACAATTGCGCTGGAGAAATCACCAATATGATGTTCCACATCCATAACTACAGATAGAGATAGACAAAGATACTAATATATGCAGAGAGCATGTATGCAGAGCGAACAATGACTGCACCGGTACTGTAGAAGCAACTACATGTACGCCTTAGAGTAGCCAACCTGAAACCAACGTTCCGTATCCAAGAAAGTATTCATTCCCATAAAGGTCTGTATCTGATGGTGTCTCTTCCTCAAAACATTTGCATTTTGTGCAACCAAGAAAGATTTCACCTCTTGAAGCGCATGCGAGCCAAACCAGCAACACTGCTCAACAGATAATGTGAAGAACTCCTCGGTACATGTGGACACAAACCCCGGTTCCATTGGTTCCCCGAGCAATCCCAAGTGAGCAGCACTGATGAGTCTCAATGGACGAAAAAGCGCCCAGCATTGCTGATGTGTAACACCAATGATGCGGTGGGATGAATGCAATTGACCGCCACAATACCTAGAACTGTGTTTGACAGAGCCAACCCACCCTGCCACGCTTCTGGTTGCCTTCAGGCGACTGGGCAACCGGAACTGGCATGGAGGCTTGCCTCTGTCAAACACAGTACTGTACTTGAGTACTCTCACTTTTTGCTGCATTTATTTGATACTAGAATTGTATCTTCCTCAAAGAGATTGAAGGGTGCCCATGATTCTTCACTTCTCGCATTGCCGGTGAAGCTGTGCAGGCAGTGGATTGGTGTCAAACCGAACTTGTGTCCACAAGTAAGTGAACCATACCAGCTGTAGCCTCGAACGCGATCAAAACCCCTCCAAAGCTCCTCCGGCCTTGATAGCCTCTCAAGCATAGCAAAGTACTCAATCTAGCTAGTATTGCAAACGTTGTCATGTACGGTGTCTTGGTCAAAACAAGCAATCTGAGGGCTGAGCTGTTGTATATTCTAGAAAACTATTTAGCACTCTATATTGTGTATTTATGCAGTTTTGGCTCGCATTGGCACACGACGTTGTACCAGTGATCTTCTGTTGCTGTTCACTGTTGAGACTGTCAAGGGCTTGCTGGCACCGAACGGTTGCTGTCTCCTGGCGGTAGCAGTTCTGCTGTAACAGGATGATGATGATGATGAAGAGAGCTGCTTGCCACAGCAGTCGTCACAGAGTGCCGCCGCGGCATCTTGCGCCGCCACATACTTGGCCGTGTGTTGGGCGTAGCGTGTCTTGGAGACGGCAAAGGAGCGAAGGACTTCATCCCGTTCGTCTTTTTCTTGATCGGATGGACAGGGAATGCTGTCTATTTGATGATACATTTCCACAATGGCACGAAGCGTCTTGCGTCGGTGTTTCAGCAAATGTCGGCCATTGGGCAATAACTTTTCCAATCCTCGCAGATCGTCGGCACAACAACACGAGTTAGTATTGCGTTGTTTCACTGCCACGGCCTTGACGCGGTTCGACTTCATGGCTTGGAATTCTTGTTGCGAATACCACAGCACTTTGTGTTCGTCTTGTGAAAAACTACAGTCAATCGACCTTTGCTGATTCGCTTGTTCACAGAATCGAACGCGGCGTCGTTGTCGACTACTACTAGAAGTAGCAGAAGTAGATGTACAAGCGGATGATGGCATCTTGCTGGACTCTGATGTAAAGTTCATTGTCGTCGTCTTCATCGAATTGTGAGAATTCAAAACAAGAGCAGCTCCAGTGGCAGTCACAGTGGGTGGCTGGGTCATGGTGTTATTATGCAGAGGAACGAAGGCTCCAGAAGGGGTCATGGTGGTTGTTAGCTTGGTGGTGAAATGCCAGTGGGTTGCTTCGCTTTAAGTTTTGTTTGCGGTCTTTCAGAATGAGCATGAAGGCTAGAAAATAGATAGATAGATAGTCTAGATGATCGATTGATCGAGCTCTCGAGTGAGTCAAAGAGCAAGCGCAAAAGTACGAGCAGCAATCACGAGTATTATCACGATGAAATAAGATCAGCCTCCCGCTTGAAGGTTCAAGGAAACACTTAAAGCATAAAACGCAGTTTCGGTACTGTATCCCGCAACCTGCACGCCCGCAGCACTGCCGCACTATGGGGTGCCTGGTTTGGTTCAAGCGTTCCGGTAATAAGCTTTTAAGGGCTTGTATTCGCAGGCTTTTACAGTGCCCCTCATCTAAAAGAATTCCAATTGCGAACTGGAAGAACATAACAAAGAACAAGTACAAGGCAGTTGAGTCATTTATAATTGTTATTGTTGAGTGCCAGAAGAGTTCTGGCGGTATTTCACTGGCGAATGGGATCTGCAATACGATTGCAGAGGTTTTAAGGCAGTCTTGACTGTTCATTTTTACAAAGGTATCACCGGTACTCAAAGTTGTAAAAGAGAAAGTCATGGCTATTTGGATGATGCCGACACGCTTTTAAATAGCTCGAAGTGCAATAAGTCATAACTTTCTTCGCTCTTGCTTGCTTCGCAACTTCGGAACGCCGCAACATCAAGGAGCGGAGCATGCTATTAATACCGTACCGGTACCAGGTACCAGGTTTCTGCGTATCATAGCCATGCTACCGTTACCGGTACTCTAGTACGAGATTAATTAAATAGAGTTTTGAGCGGGCAGCAGGGCAGTACCAGGATTCTACGGGCTAAAAAACCTCATTCGAAGTAAATGACTGACCCAAATGACCTCTTTTGTTATGTGATGTGACCGTTTTATTTGCATAAATTCGCCTTAAAATTACTACGTTATGTCCTATTGACAATGTTGACTTATGCTGTTAAGTCCTGTATAAAAGTTTCTTTTTTGTTTTAATGCTTTCTAAAATCAGGCATTAATACGAGCGAATGAATGTTCTGTCATTATCGCTGTAAATGACTGGGTCACGGGCTTATACTGGAACGTACTGTGTTTCCTATAGTAATGGCTCGCTCATAACCCAATTTAATCCTGTACCGGTCCAAGGGCAGAGGGCAGTCAAACTGTACCACCGTAAATAAACAAACAAATAAACTAGCTAGCTTCGGAATGCGGTAGATAGAGTTGTAAAAGTCCTCTTTTGTCTACAATGTATGTCATGTAACATACCCGTACTAGTACCGATAGATGACAGATGACGGGGTATCGCCTGGGAACATCTGCCTTTGCCCCCGAAGAAGGCGAGGACGGCGACTGGCCAGCAAGCTGAGGTATGCGGTACAGCCCCGGTTCAACCCACCACTCATGTTGGTGCTTTGGCTGATTGCTTGTGTTGGTTCCAGGGCATAGTCTTTGCTTGGGTGGGGGATCCACACAGGGGTCAATAGTAGTTTTGTCATGATGGTCAATAATGCATTCTTTGCTCGCTGTGCAGTACGGCAGGAAAGATACAGTCTCTTCTCTTCCCTTCCCTTCCCTTCCGTGAATGTAGAATAGAAAAGTTATCCTGCACAGCTCAAACCGCCTCAAATTATTGCCTTTGCTTGAACCTACACGTATGTTAGCGAACCTCAGGTGTCCACATTTGCCCAGGCCGCATGATGGTCAGCTCCGAGCCAACCATGAGCGAGGATTCCAGAACCAAGAACTCGCGATGCTGAGGTCCCTGCCTCAATACAATAGCTAACACCGGCGAGACTCTTTTTTGGCAACCCAGCCAACAACACTCAATCCGGAGGTAGCTTTTGGGGCTTTGGCTCATGCTGCTGATGTAACTGGAAATCTTACACCTGATGTTGCTTGCCAGTTGGAACACAAGAACGTCATGCCCAACAAAGCAAAGCAGATTCCAAACTAAATCACTCAACAGTATTCATTATCGTCCAGTAGTGTTCAGGATCGTACGGTCTACTTCTAAAATCATGGCCGCGGCATGGAAAGGAAAATTCGAAGAAAGGATTCATGCTCTGTTTTCCTCGTATTACTTGCAGTGTTGTCATGTAGTGTCGGGTTGAATTGAATTTGTCCCTGATTATTCTTTATTATGTTATGTTATGTTATGTTATGTTATGCATAGTTACTGATCTACATGCTTGGCAGCATAGGCGACACACCATTTGACATTGGTCAATAGATACTTCATGACCCGGGTCCACGTGACTCCATCGGTAGCTCCACTGGTCCCGTACTGTACGGGCAATCCTCCAATAGTACAGGGCGCACTGGGATTATCGTGTGTGACATCCATGGCAAATGGCATGACAATGGTCCGATCTCGTGCTTGAATGGCCGTCCCCGCCATGGCCAAACACTCGGTGAGTGCTCGGAGTGCCAAATTGAAATTGCGTTTTCCAAACAATTGAAAACTGTCATCACTATAGAGATGGTAGAGCGCAATAATGGGGACTTCTCCACTGCGTCGCGAAATCAAATTTCCCGTCAGCGCCGTATGAGGTTGTCGAATTCCAATTTTGGACGTGCTGCCCTGTGGGACCAATGCCATGCCGGTAAATTGAATCCCTGCGTGCTGTGTTTGTTCCAATATTTTGAGGAGTAGCACAATTTGTCCCAATGCCGAATTGATTTCGGTCCACGGTACTCGAATGGTCGTAATGGACGTGACGGCCGGTGGAATGGATACAGTATGGTTGTTGTTGTGGTGTTCGTGGTTGTTGCCATTGGCAGTTGCTATTGTTTCGGCGGAAGATGTTGTGAATCCCAAAACACGTCCTGGCAAACTGACGGTGGCTGCCATGACTCCCAATACACTGCTACCGGAGGAAGTAGGTTCCTCTTGCGCCGCATGCTGTTGGGCGGCTCTCATGGCAGCGACGGAGGAAGACGAGACATGCGCTTCGGCTCCCAAACGGACTCCATTAATAGTGGCAAAGGGTCCTTGATGCCAAATGAAAAAGGCATCATTGAGGACATTCCATTTGTGGGATTCCTCCAAGAGTTCTTGCGCTTGTCCCCGTCGAGTCTTCCACGCCTCTTCTTCCGCTTGAGCCAATTCCAGTTGATGCTCCAAACCATGACGGTGATGTTCGGCTCGTTCCAGCAGCGTCCATTGTTGACGACGCGTCTCTTGGACCAGACGACGACGTTGTTGGAGGCGCGCCAATTTCTCTCGTAGTTGGCTAGTATCGGACGACGAATCTTGTGTAGCAGTAGTTTCAGCCATTGTAATAACGTCCGTCATGATATATAGTGCAGATTGTATGTATGTGTGGAAGAGCTTGATGGAACGACACGTCTTTAGACAGCGAGGCAAAGAGGACAGCCAACGAGGTTCAGTTAGCCGTTGGGGTTGCTCTGAAACGACCACAAGCAACACACAGCTACACTGATGTTAGACACCAGCAGTAAATGATCCCTGATACGGTAGGTAGGAAGACGTCAATAGAAGGAGAAGGCAATTGTTGGCTTTGGGAAGGCTCCACTGTCTCACCGTCTCTCTCTCCTCTCTTATTCGGATCCTCGCTTTTATGGTTGAAAGACGAAACGGCAAAGATGCATGGTTTGCCGCCAATTGAAACGCGGATGGGTCGAAAGGTTTAACGATCGAAAAACGAAAAAGATTTATCACCGCCAAAAGATGCAATGGATCTTTGGATTTCGGATGCATGCATGGCTGCATGATGATGGATGAAGCCACTTTCCACATTGTCGTTGAGGAGTGAGGAGTCTCTTCGATACCGGTAGCAACCACAAGGAACGAAAGTCAAGACTATAGTACAGTACAACCATCAATGATGGGCCTCCTTTGGTTCTTTCTAGTTTGGTCAACAGTACTCCTCGTTTGGCATGTTCCGAACAGCACTGCCAAGACCAATATAAAGAAGAAGAAACCCAACATTCTCTTTGTCGTCATGGACGATCTCGGATCTCACGATTTGGGTCGTCATGGCTCTGGAATTCATACACACCATATCGACCAACTCGCCACCGATGGAGTCTACCTGGACAATTACTACGTGCTGCCATACTGTAGTCCCACCCGGGCCGCCTTGTTGTCGGGCCGGTATCCTCTTCATACCGGTGTCCACATTGTCGTGCCCGTCGATTCCGTTCTCAGTTTGCCCTTGGAGGAACAGACACTAGCACAAATTATGCGGGACGGGGGCTATAAGGCTCATGCCGTCGGAAAATGGCACATTGGACATGCCAATTGGAAAATGACACCCACCTTTCGTGGATTTGAAACCTTTTTTGGATTCTACATTGGAGGCGAAGACTACTTTACCCATCGCAATGGGGCCGGCTATGATTTGCGATGGGACAAGGAGGAATACTGTGGGGACGGATGCAGTCAACTCCCCGATGAACGTGGTAATTATTCCACCCAAGTCTTTACGAGGGAAGCCATTCGTGTCATTCACCGGCATAGTAGCAACAACAATAAGAAGAAACAACAACAAATAGACGAAGAAGATCCACTGTTTCTGTATTTGGCCTATCAGGCCGTGCACGACCCGGATCAAGTACCCGAGGAATACCGAGCGCCCTACGAGAATGTGACGGGGTGGGATGCCAGACGAATTACCTATGCCGGAATGTTGACGGCCGCTGATCAGGGGATTGCGCAAGTGATTGAGGCACTCCAAGAGACGGGTATGTGGGACGATACAGTGGTGGTTTTCACGACAGGTACGAACGAAAGAAAAAAACTGAAAAGCACTCTTTTAGTGCTGTACCGAGACTGGTGTGAATGAATAGTGTTCTGATCATGTCTCCCCTTCCGTGTTTTCCGCTCGCTTCTCATGTTTGCATGTTGCATTTTGCAGACAATGGTGGACCTACCGACGTTTGTGCCATTCAAGGTTCTTCCAATTTCCCAAAGCGCGGTGGCAAATGCACACTCTATGATGGAGGTACCACCGGTGATGGATTCATCAGTGGCCCGGCATTGACATCCCACTGGGCCGTACCAACTGGTTCCGATCGGACCTACGCCAACTTGTTTCATGCAGTGGATTGGCTTCCGACATTGGCGGCGGCCGTCGGGGTTACACCCAATGGCCAACCTCTGGATGGAGTGAGTCACTTGTACGCTTTCCAAAATGGTATGGAAGAGTTGTATGGCCCACCGGCTCCGATGCGTGCCTTGAAGAACAAAAAGATAGCATCGGCACCACCCCGCCAAGAAGTCTTTGTCGGATACTCGTTTTACGACCATTCCGGTGGACAATGGTACGGTCCCGCCATTCGATATCATCACTGGAAACTCATTCAGGGACACAGTGGTGGCCCGGAACACGCTCACACACCACCCCCCAAGGGAACCAGCACTCCCGCTCCGGGTGGAGATGTCAATGCCACGTACTTGCTATTTGACTTGAGCAACGATCCCAATGAGACCCGGGACGTGGCACGGGAGCATCCCCACGTAGTGGCACTTCTAATGGGTCGATTGCAAGAGTATCAGAAACACTATGTGGGTCCTCCTCCCAACACGGATCCTTCCTGTCCATTTCCGGGGTTGCGGAATCATAGTAAATTTGGCAAAGTGTGGACTCCATGGTGTGGTGGTACCAGTAGTAGGAGCAGCACCTATGGTGATGATGATGACACGAAATGGGTTCCCTGGTGTGACGGTGCCAAGGAAGTTAGAATATACACGTAGCCGCTTTATTGATGAAAATGTATGTGCAGAGATTTGTGTAGAAAGTGTATCGTTGACAAATCCATGAAGGACGCCTGAGGAGGATGCAGATAAGGCACTTACGTGAGGATAAGGGACGTGAGGATGAGGGAGCCTTCTGGAACAGCAATCATACTGCAGAGATAGATTGCAAAAGGTTGACAGCTCGTTTGGACAATGCAATACTGTAGGCTCGATGCTGCTGCAAAATAGATGACAGAACCAAAAGATTATATGCTCCGTCACAGGGAATCGAACCCTGGTCTCCCGCGTGACAGGCGGGGATACTAGCCACTATACTATGACGGATGTCGCTCCTGTTGGAGTTGTTTGTGCTGGCTGCTGGGAAGAAGTTTTGCTACAGATTCATTTTACTAATATTTTGGGTCATCTTTTGGTGGCTGAGTTACTTCAACAAGAAGACCACCCCATCGAAAGATCTGCAAAGAAGATTTTGCTCTCTTCCTTCTTAGCCATTTACTTGCCAAGGGGATTGATTGTATGGAAGGAATCGGATAATCAATAGCGACGAGAAACCATGACGGACAACAACAACAATAATAACAACAAGGCCAACAACCAGAACAACCAAAGGAACCATGAGATGACAACTCCACCACAATGGGAATCTCTGTTTGCGGAACTCCCCGACGAATCCGTGTCGACGATTGCCCGCACGTACGCGACGCGATTGCATCAATTGCGGCTTCATCGCGACCATCATCGGCAGACACAGTCTCGATTAGAGGCGGGCATCGTTCCGGCATCGTGTGTGTTTTCCTTTGAATTGGGTGCCAGTCGGGCCTTGAAGGATCAACCCGCTTATCTGTCGTTAAAGACAAAAGTGGAAGAGACATTGACGACGTGTCAACAATCGTTAATGACAAGTATTGTGGAATTGCAAACGTTGGAAGTACAGGTCCGAGAAAAAGAAATCAACGAAGCATTCTGTCAAGGCATGAGCAAAATTGCCGTCGCATTGATCAATCATTATCGGGATCATCCAACTGACACGAGTGTGACGATTCACAAGTCGATGCAATCGGTCCGATTGGCCGATCGATTGGTCGAACTCTTGTTGGAACAGCCACATGGCACAGAGTTACTCGAATTTGGATGCTTTTCTGCGACAGGAGATAACTTCTTGTCGCAATACTACGTGCAAAATGGACGTCCTGTTCCCACGCATTCCCGACAACAGAATCGCAATCAAAAGAGTTCTCCCTACAATCCACATCACACCAAGTTTTTGACCGGTATGCTGGACGAATATCAAAAGATTATCGACGTTTGCTTTCATGCCTCGTGGAAGGAACATGCTGTTGGCAAAAATACTACGGAAAAGAAACAAGCCACACCCTCCAAACAGGCGAAAGAAACCCCCACTACGACAGCTACCGGTACCAGTACTACGACGCAAGACGCCTTGAAGGAAATGGTGCACATGGCAGTCGCACAAGAAACACAAGCTTTGAGAGATACCATTCGCAATTTGGAACAGCAAATTACACAGCAACAACCATCGACTCCCACTGCTGACAAAAAAGAAGAGGCTCCTAATCAAGAAGAGCAAGTTGGTGGCAACACAAATGCGAAAA
Source organism: Seminavis robusta (assembly GCA_903772945.1). Lineage (NCBI taxonomy): Eukaryota > Bacillariophyta > Bacillariophyceae > Naviculales > Naviculaceae > Seminavis > Seminavis robusta. Next base: position 43,779 of record CAICTM010000072.1, on the reverse strand, counting down.
AGGCCGGCCGGAAAAATCGCAATGCCAACAAAAAGACAAAACAGGAAAGCAGCAACGAGAATGAAGAAGAAACAGCCGCCAACGAAACAACTAACGTTGCCTCCGACCAATCCGCCGCCAAGAAGGCAGATGCCACGGATGATGAACAAGGCGATGCTGATGAACAACCCGAGGCAAATAATGGCGGGGCCGGCAAGGGTCGCAACAATCGACGAAGGAACAGGAACAAAAATGCCAAGAACAACCAAGACAGTGCTGCATCAGAGGACAAGAAGAATGAAATCAATGGAAACAATAATAATGACAATGACAAAAACAAAAAGCCTCCTCTAAAGGCTGCCAACAACAACGAACAGGGCAATAAAAACGGCAACAAGACGAATGCCAACAACAACAAGAACAGCAATTCTAAGGAACCTGCCAACAACGATGCTGCCAACAGCAACAACAAGGAGCAAGGCAATGCCAACCACAACAACAAAAATGCCAAGGGGGACAACAAAAAGTCTCCTGCCAAGGCTACAACCAAGGAGGAGAATGAAAACAACAACAACAACAACAACAACAACATGCAAAAAACTCCTCCCAAAGGGGCTGGAGACAAGGAACAACACAATGGTGCCACCACCGATTCCAAACAGGCGGGGAAGAAGAAGAATCGAAACAACAATTACAACAAGAAGAAAAAGAATGCAGACGCGGTCAACAACACGGCAGCAACAACAGAGTCCTAACAAGGCCGTCATGATTGGACGAGATTTTTTTTTGTCAGCAACAGGGGTGTGTATGTTCGGCCAGCTAGCTAGCCTAGCTCGTCAATGGCGTTCCAGTGGCAGCGATTCATCAAAAAGAGCAAGAGTGCACAGCAATATACAATTCAAAGCAAAGCAAATGCAATACGACAAAGTAAGAGGTTAATGTGTGTAAGGGAAACGGTTATGAAATTTTATGAGTGCAGGGTCGGTCTTATACTCATGCGTAGTTAGCTAACTAGTCGAAAGCACCGCTAGCTAGTTACGAACTTGCTCTCAGCTTTCGGCACAGCGACCAGGGCACCGCTGATGAGGCGAAGCGAAAGGACGCGTATCGTTGGGCCTGACCGTAACACGAAAGCCGTCGTGATTTCTTAGTGCAGACAGGCCCCATGATGGTACGGTACGGTTCTTACACGATCGAGGCATGAGCATTATTATGGTTCGAATGCTACTGGACATGTTTTCACCAACCATGCTGTGCATCGAGGATTGGCTCAGGCAATTTGATGTCGGGCTTCTTCAATGACAGCTTCTTCCTTCTCGCGCTTTCGGCTCTCCACAGTTTCAACGAATGGCAAACGAATATGGTTGCACCACCATCTCATTCAAGCTATCATGATGGTTGGTTGGTTCCCGCTCGAGGCCATCCTGCTGTCTCTGCGGGAGAGACGATCACCCGTACCGTTCCTTTGGAACTTCAAAGGGTGAATCCAGCCCTGGCCCCCATCCCAATGCCACGCGGCTCCACAACCCATCGAATGCAGCATGGTTGGGCACGCTGTCTCTGCGCAAGCGACGATCGCACGACCTTGCGACAAAATCTTACTTAAAAGATTGCTTGTGCAGCCACCCCACGATCCAGACACTAGATCATGATGCCTACGGTTCGGCGGGGCACCGAGGAGACACCGGGTCGTACTTGCTGGTACTGTTGTTGCCCACACCAAGCTAGCTCGGCGGTCCGCGCGCAGCGCGGTATTGCGCAGGAGGAGAAAAGAAAGAGAAAAGAGAAAGATTACTCATGATTGGTTCATTCCCGATATGCTCTATATCTTCCACCCCGTCCTAGAAAATCGCTTCTAAATCCCCGATTCTATGGATTTATTCAGGGTCCTTTTTTAGTTGCATTTCTTAGGTTTAACTCGTACTCTCTGCCTACTGTACTTGGGATGTCCAAAAATTGATCAGTCTTGCATCGAAAAGTTTCGACAAGATCCAATTCTTTACCTCCAACGCTAAGCCTCTCCGCGCCGGATCTGTTCCGACTTCCTGTCATTGCTCCACGCTGATCAATTCAAAAATAATCAGTCAGTCAGTGACAATGACAGGAACGAACGGCACACCAAAGCAGTTCGGAGCTGCTCAATGGAAGTTCATAAAGGATGTCCGTCGCGGTATTGATGCTGAGGGGAAGGGTTTCTTCAACGACTTTAACTGGAAGTCTATATGCCCGCAAGGTGGAAGATTCGACAGCTGTTTGCTGGACCACAACAACAAAACCACACTCCACGCGGACCAGTTTACCATCAAGACATTGATATGCTGGGTGCCGCACCTGCTAATCAACAATCATACACCATGCTGCCCCCACTGTAAGAAGAGAGATCAGGTGAATCCGCAGAGAGGAAGGTGGATTAATGCACCAAAAATCCTCTACCGTGCAGACCGACACAGTTATCTTGATACATATCTCTACCCTTGCCAACGATGCAAGAAGCATTTCGCGGGGTACAACAAGAAGTCATTGCAGCTGGATGCTTCGGTCTACTATGGATATTTCAATTACTTTGTGGGCCATGGCTACGCTGTAGATGACCAGCTGTACTCTCAGATTGTGGAAGAGGCCACCACCTGCTCCACCGCAAGCATTGCCAAACGTCTAAAGCGTCATGCTTATAATGCTTACTACAATGATTATCAGCTCTACCTGTCAGCTGTTGGGATGAACAAGATTCGTCCCAGGAAGAAGCAGAAAACAATGGACCAACATTTTTCCAAGGTGACTGATCAGGAGCATGAACGTCTCCAGCGCAAGAAGGTTGACAAGGCCAGTCGAGTGGCGAAGCTCCAGTTGGACATTGCTGATGCGAAGCGAAACCGGGACACCGACATTGAGTTCAAGACAATGCTTGGAGACAAAAGCAATCACAATGTGCATGGGGCCAGAAACGTTCTCCCTGGATTGGGTTCCACGAAAATTCGAAGCCTTATCGATGCTGGGATCAATTCCATGTTCGAGTTGCTGAGTGTCGACCCTGATGATTATCCAGCCTATCGACACAGGCACTTGTTGCCGCGGTGGGCCGGATTGGTTCTTGATTTTGTGGGCAATTTTCAAGGTGAAGTTGACCGATTGGTTGAATTGTTGGGTATCGCGGAAGATGACTTAGAAACAGCCACCGATGAATTGGCAGAGTACACCTCAAGGCGTCTTGAAGAAGAAGCTGAACTTGAAGCAAGGGCCTCACGAAATCCCTACCTCAGAAGGAGATCAAGAAGGAATTGTCCTGAAGAAGAGAACCATGACTTGCGTCCACCTCTGTTTAGTGCCTTTTCCGACAAGAAAGGATACAACGGGCGTTATCTCAGCAAACATCGAATTGACAGCATTGTCATGACCGTGTTCAAGCATCGCAAGAAATTCTTGGAGGCCAAGATGAAGGGATTGACAGCAGAGATGATCAAAATTGATTTCAACTACAAGTTAGCTGCCAAGATCAGAGTCTGGACCAAACAGGGTAAAAGCTTCGCTCCATACAAGTGTATTGTCACCATTCAAAATGAAGATGGCCTCACTATTTTCTGGAAGGCGCTGAAGCACTCTGAATCGTTCAGTGAAATTCAGGGTGATCTGAAGAGATTGAACGATCGGTTGAATCGAAACTGGTACCAGAAGAAGCTGTCAGAAGCACAAGCCAATGCAAAGAAGAAAGGAGAACCAGTTCCGGCATCCATTCCAGAGGTGGGAGAGTCGGTCAAGGTGGCGTATGTGGACAATTGCTGCAATGTGAAAAACATTTTGTTGCGACTTTTTCCAGGAGTGAAGGAATTGCTGTTGGATGTCTTCCACTGGATGAAGAGATGGAATGCCATCATGTCCGAACCAAGCTCCAAGTTATCAGGTGTCTTCAGAGCGATGATGTCAAGGGCAGTCTTCAACGTTGAACCTGGGGAATATGAGCGTGCCAGAGAGCATCTTCGCGACAAGAAGAAGGCAGAGCCAACACCCAAGGAAATCTTGCGCTATGCTAACTCTGTTATTCCATGCCCTGCTACCCTCAGGTCCAACGTCGAGGCAGTCATTGCCTACTGTCAGGCCAAAGATGCACAAGTTGTTTACCAGTTATCCACCAATCCTCCTGCAGAAGGCGAACCAACACCAAAGCGGTTCTTCAAATCAAATGCAACCTTGGTTCAAAAGACGGTTCAAGAACAACTCAAGCATGTGGACAAGGGGTGTCTTTCTGATCCTTGTTCTGTGAATATCTTCCGGTACAATGAAGTCACCGACACTACTTATGTCGCCAGGGGAACTAACACAAATGAGAGAGATAACCTGGACTTGGCCAATCTGCTGGCAGCTGCTGTCATTGGTATGTACTTGTTTGATGTTTCAGTGGCCAAAATGACGTGAACCTCACAATTTGTCTATTTTACATATCTTTTACTCATTCCTGCGCGACCTTATGATACCCAGGCATTCACAGGGGTGAGCGACTATGCTGGACCTTCTTCGAAGAAAAGAATCATCGAAAATCCATTCTCAGACTTGGAGAAGAAGACTATGGAACCTTCCAGACAGAGCGTCTTCTCATGTTGAACACCTATGCCAAGACAGTAGGTTTTGACAGCGACAGCCTACCATATAAGAAGCTCACAGCTCCCAGGATCGATGAAGATGCTCCGGCGGAATACATGGGCTTTGACTACTTATTGCCCGATCTGGATGATGTATCTAATCCGGCATCAGCACCTGGAGTTGTCACCATCACCGACGACCAAGAGGAGGAAGAGTTAGAGGGCGATGTAGAAGAAGAAGAGCAACAGATGTCTGAGGAACTTTTGGAAATAATGGGCGATGAGTTGGATGTTGAAGTAGAAGTGGTGGATGTTGGCGATTTAGGTGACACAACAGAGCAAGTGCGACAGCTCGCTTTACTAAGTGACGAAGCCGAGCAAGCCAAGTCTGATCGCGAAAATAGAGCCTTCATCAATGACGAGTTAAAGAAGCTACTACCAGACAACGATGGTTTGGAGAGTACACTGGAGGCTTTCAAGCGATTGACTGACAATGCCCCGTGGATACCCTTCCGATTGCCCTCGAGTGATTCGCCAATAACAACACTGGATCAAGCAGAGTCGTCCTTATTCGAAGAGATGAAAGATAGATACCGGCGACATGGTGGAAATCGAAGCAACAACTACCATGCTTTTGAAAGGGATTGGAACAATGAAGCGGCAAGAAGGTTGACACTTTGGAGCCAAGGAGACGAGTCCATTGTTCAGATCCGGTTGAAATCAGCGCTGTTCTTGCAGGATTTCCATGACGCCATCAAAGAGAATGAGGCCATTCAGACACTGGTTGCACGCAACGAAAATGATGGGGATCAACGCAATCTTGACACCACACTACATGCCAGCAGACAAGGGCTTCCTCCAACACGAGCGGCTTTCACTGTATCTCCAGCGACGTATGTCAACAATGGTGGTTTTACACCGTTTGGTGTTCCTGCTGTGTTAAATCCTGACATTGCCTTTGGCACTGTGACCGGTACATCTCTTGCAACAAATGCGCCTTTTACAGTTGCCACAGCCGAGGTAACACTTCAACACCCAACACCACTACCGATTCGCAAAATCTTCAGGAGTCGTCGCTATTGTGTTACCTGCGCCTACCGCCGGTCAGATCATCATCTACAAGAGAGGCCAGGAAAGAACTGTACAAGAGACCACTGTGGCAATTGCAGACAAAGGAAAGACTGTCATGGCATTGATGAGGGATGGGGAACAACCTGCACAAAGCCAGTACATGCTTGGCTTGTCAAAGAAAAGGAAGGATGGTTTGAATTAAAGGTGAGCTATTTGGTTACTGTGACACTAATTGGATAACAAACAACAACAATCTGACAGTTGTTGCTTCCTTTTCTTTACAGAAATGAGACATATTCAAGGCATTGAGTAAGCATACACTCCATTGTGAGCAGTGAGAGACCCCCTGTGGATAATGTACTGCTGGCTACTGATAACCATCCCACTGAAGTTGTGTTTGTGCTTGCTCCAGCATACAGTGTTGAACCAATGAGTCCACTCTGTAAGTAAGAACTCTTTGGCTTCCCACTCCCACACACCAAACTGATTATAGAGAGCATCCCTCATAAGTGGTCTAACTATCATTGCACACAACTCTTTCTTTGTCATAGAATCTCCTTCCTCCACTACCAAAGCAAGCAGAGCAAGGACATCACTGTACCACTCAGAGCTCTGCCTCACCCCCCATCCAGTCATGGTCTCCAGAATCCAGGTCATATCAGGTGTCATGGGCACAGCTTTTTCTTCCATTATGAGTTGCTCAACCATGACACTGGGAAGGTACTTTACCTTTAGCACAAAGTACTGACTGTACCTGTTTACCCTGTCAGTTTCATCTACCAACAAAACATACTTGAGTTCAAAGCTCTGCCTGGTCTTCCGAATCTCATTGAATGGGTAGTTTCCATTCTGGTCTAACCAGTGCTTGAAAGTGGCTGAAGCAGTCAGCAACATGGTGATGTAGCAGCTGTGCTATAGTTGACTGTGTGGGAGTGGATCCAATGACTTGACGATGTTCGACTTGACACGGATATCAAATTGTGAGGACGTTCGATTGAGGTACGGTGCACCCCTGTTGTGACTCTGTTGTGACATGATGACGATTTGGTAGCGGTTGAGTCCCTTTGGTCACTGTGCATTTTTTGTACTCCTTGGCGAGGAGCGCCTGTCAGTCTTATAATCGAGTCATTTAGCCAATTTAAATCTTGTGTCAAATTTCAGTACTCATTAGTAAGAACCGTACCTCTTTCTCCCCAGCTCGGCACCAGTAGCTACTGGTAGAACGATCCTTCGCGGGACTGGACTGACCTACCAAGCCACCCGTACCCTTTGCCGATGAGAGTTCTTGGTTGATTGTGAGTTGCCATTTGGTAAGGGCCTTCCTCCTTCCTGCCCCTCCATCAGCTTCACGTGCATTTTATCAAAGGTGGCTATAACTTGTCCCTGACTTCATCGGAATCTGTCTGTACTTGGCACTGGCTGTGCTTTCCCCTTCTCCGACAGCTTCCAAAGCAAGGTCATACATGAGAGGTTGGAGCAATGCGGTATCAAGTCTGGTGCCGGAGGATGTCAGTGGTAGTTCCATTACACCTGCGCTCAGCGTACTGAGCAAAAGCTAAAATGTTAGTGGTGTATGTCGTTCCTTCTATTTAGCTTCGTTTTAGCTGGATACAACTACCGGTACGGACTAGTCTATCTATAATGTAATATATAGAGAAGGACTTTCACAAAAATTTAGTGATGTTGATGTATCATATCAGTGTCCTTCATTGTGAGCTCAGGCAGCCTTGTCACGTAGCACTGGACACTTCACTTTTGTTGCTTCTTCTGGCAGCTGTAAAGGTTTGTGCATTCCATGCACACCCATTTTTATGAGCCCACTTCAAAGTTTCCAGATGTCCATGTTCAGCAGCACAAGGCACATGTCATTGCAGTCCATGGGCAACCATTTTCACGAGCCCACTTCAAAGTTTCCAAATGGCCATTTAGAGCAGCACTTGAGCATGTGAGTTCACTCCATGGGCAACCATTTTCATGAGCCCACTTGAGAATGAACAAATGGCCATTTAGAGCAGCACCTGAGCACGTCCCTTCATGCCATGGACAGCCATTTTCATGAGCCCACTTTAAAACTTCCAATTGACCATTTTTAGCAGCTTCAGCACATGTCCGCACATCCCATGGGCAACCATTTTCATGAGCCCACTTTAAAATCCCCAGATTGCCATTTCGAGCAGCCATGCTGCATGTCCTTGGTCCCACCGACACTCGTTTTCACGAGCCCACTTCAAAATCTCCAAATGGCCATTTGAAGCAGCAGCAGAACATGTTCTTTGATCCCAGGGGCATCCGTTCTCCTGCAACCATTTCAGAGTTTCCAAATGGCCCTCCTTAGCAGCATATGCACATGTATTCACACTCCATGGACAACCATTTGCACGGGCCCACTTTAAGACTTCCAAATGGCCATTTTCAGCAGCAAAGCGGCATGTCAAATAATTCCATCGACAATCATTTGCACAAGCCCACTTTAGAATTTCCAAATGTCCATTTTTTGCAGCACGGGCACATGTGCTTTCACTCCACGGACATCCATTCTCCCTCAACCATTGGAGCATTTCCAGCTGTCCATTTTCAGCAGCACCAGCACATGTGTCTTCATTCCATGGACAACCATTCTCTCGTAACCATTGGAGCAGTCCCAAATGTCCATTTTTAGCAGCATAGGCGCATGTCCGCTCATTCCAAGGGAATCCTTTTTGTTGTGCCCATTGCATGACTACAACATTTCCAACTGTGGCAATTGCTTTACACACATGAGGACGATCCGGTTTCTTATTTCTGGAATTGGCTTTGAGCCAGTAGTCTGCACGGGGTAGGTTACAGAAGGTTTCGCTGTGAAGAGTTACAGAAGGTTTCGCTGTGAAGAGTGTCGGTGATTTCTGCGGAGCGGCAACGCCATGGACGGGCATCAGGGTCTTCTTTTACCTGTCTTGGATTTTTCTTGAGTTCAATTTCACAGTACTCTTTGTAGAGTCGATTCATCTTTTTGTTGACAGGTCCTACAAAAGCATACTGTCCAATACCAACAAACGAGAGAATCTGGCCGGTCCAAATCAAATCGTCAGCCGACAGAAGAGGAGACTCGGTCGTACCGGTACTGGTAGCAGTACTAGTATTCATAGTGCAGTTACACTGGCTGCTGTGGTTGTGCTGGTGCTGGTTGTAATAGTAAGCTCCGGAAGCTAAAGTAGCCCACTGCGGTGGACGCTATGGCGCCATTGCTTGCGCTGTCAGCTTCATGCATGGTTCAAATCCCCAGAGCGACTCCCGGGCTGAGAATCCGAGAATCCCATTGCCTTGACCAAGCCAATGAAAGCGCTTTCAGATCAAGTCGTGGAGAGCCGGCGAGGTGCAAACCAAAGATACGCCGAAGGATCGTTTGATGACGCAGACGCCGGCACGGAGAGGTGGATCTTCTGGAAGTCAGTGGAGGCAGTTCCGAGGTACGTTGGGAACTGTGACTTCTGGCAATAGACACTTAATAATTCTAAGAATCCTTAATGTCACAGGAACGTTTTACTGTCAAAGTTCAGTAGAATCTATTCCAGCAATTTTTGCTGAACAGCGAAAAGGAAGCAAACAGAACTTCCACCAATGACCCAAGCACGCAATCCGGTGACCACTGATGTTGTGGGACTTGTGGGACTAACGGTGAAGCCACTTCCCTGCAAAACCCAGGCCACAAAATTATTCACAATTCTAACCTCGGCTCTTTTTCAAAGAAGGGTGGCTGAGCAAGAGCAACAACTCAACCCAAGACCAAGGTATCCAAGTTGCCTGAAACGGATCGTTCCCACGCCGTCAATAGCATCGAGAGAGAGTGCCATAAAAACAGACAGTCATCAAGAAGAAGCAAGGTCGACACCATGGGCACCGACAACGAACAGCAGCAACAGCAGGAGTATGTTCCTCTCCAAGAGGACTACAGCTTTCTCCAACGCCAAGCCATGCGAATGGCCCGTTGGCCCAAGACGTACTTTTGGATTGGATTCATCATTAGCTTTGGCCTTTCGGCAGTGGGTATGGTGCTAGGAGAGTTCTCCATCAGCAACGAAGAAGGAGGCTGGCAGAGCCGTGGCACTCTCATTGCCGATCGTACCACCCAAGTCCTCATGGTAACGCGACACACCAAGTACCTCTTTCCCTCGGAAACCAATGAAGTCTGGTGGCAAGATCTCACCAATAACGTCCAACCTGGCTGGGAAGATGATGATCTGTTGGAAAATCGACGTTTGATGGAAATCGACGATCAAGAAGAAGAAGAACTGCCTCCGGTCAGACTGTCTCGGGTCGAACAAGTCATCCCCACTACCATGCAGGCTGCCTTTGGCGAGACGCCCTCCAGCATTCCTTCAACTATCCGTCAAAAGCTTCCAATGCCTCGCGACAACAAAGTCCTCCACGACTTTTTAGCGCGCAAACTGGCAGAAGACAACTCCACCACCCTACAAGGATGCGACCGCCGCTGGTACACTCACGAGAATGTCACCAGTGAAGCCCGTCTTTGGCCCGTTTGGAAACCCTATGATGCTTCTGCCACGGCCTTGAATCCAGCCATTGTCAAAGAACTATGTACCAATGAACAGCAGACACAACGCGTCTTGGAAGAAAACAGCCTGTGCATCACCTGTGGCGATACCGATCGTTGCTTGCCACCCTATGGGATTGTCATGTACGCTCGTCTACTGGTCCCGGGTGGTATGGACATGGAGTGCAATGCCCTCGCGGCTGCGTGGGGTCCGTTCCAAGCCGAAACTGAAGCCGAATGGAAAACGTGCGTCGAATTTATCGAGGCCAACCCCGATAGTGCCGTCAGTGGAGATTATCGTGCCGTCTGTCCCGATTACTTCCACCCCGCTCTCCTGGATGAATTGTTTGATACGTCCGGTCTAGTCCAATACACCAGTAGTGTCTTTGCCACCTCCGAAGAAATGATTGATGAGCTGTACAACATCAATGATCAATTCGGAAAGGGAGGAGATCAAATCGAAGGAGCCTACGATACCCAATGGAACGATTTTGTACAAATCTTCGCCGATGGCGCCGTGGAAAGCGACATGTTGTTGGCCACTGGATCCGCCTTTATCACGGCCGTGGCCATTTTGGTGCACACGCGGTCGCCCTTCCTGACCCTGGTGGGGCTGGTGCAGATCATCCTCAGTTTCCCACTGGCGTTCTTTGCCTATCGCTTCATTGGTGGTTTCGCATTCTTTCCGTTCCTCAACTTTATTGGTGTCTTTGTGGTATTTGCTCTGGGAGCTGATCACGTCTTTGTTAGTGTGGACAAGTGGAAGAATGCTCGCTTGGATCACCCAAATGCATCCACCGAGGATGTGGCTGCCATTGCGCTTCCCGATGCGGCCGCCGCCATGCTGTTGACAACCACCACCACGGCTGGTAAGTACCGTAGTTTTGGTTGGAGGGGCTTTTTGGATCGCGAGCTGCCACCATTCTCACGTGCCCTTGCTGTGCAGTTGCCTTCTTTGGAACCGCCATTTGTCCTGTAGCTCCCGTGAGACTCTTTGCCATCTTTTGCGGTTTGCTCATCACGGTAAGAAACCAGCTGCCAATTGTCTTTGTGGAAGGCAGCGCGAAACAATGCCCCAAGCTAAAGAAGCTGTCTTTGACCTTGCTTTGCTTTCAATCATCAGTTCGACTACATTATGGATATTGTATTGAGTAAGTGCAGCGACCACGCCATGCTTTGTCTTTATACGGTCCTGCACGAGTTCATAATATCTGATCATTGATTGCTGCTCTTTCACGTTCTGTTCATGTAGTCTTCCCTTGCCTTTGCATCTACGATGGCTACCGACACAACTCTAATTGCTGCATCAGTCTGGCGTGCTGTAGAGGAAAGTCCGACGACGAAGATGAAGCCGCTGATGGTGTGCCCGCAAGCATTACTGTCTCCACAAAGTCGAAGAATGAAGAAACCCAAGGAACAAACCTCAGTGCAAGCGAAACCAACGGAGAACAAGAACCCGAACAGAAACCCATGAGAATTAGCTTTATCCGTCGCGTCTTGCTTGGCTATTACAACTTTCTACACATGATCCGCTGGCCCTTGTTGGTTGCGTGTGCTGCTGCTTTGGTGGTCAGCGGCATTAACGCTCTCAGGTTGGATTTGCCAGTCTCAGGAGAGGTCAGAATTGTTTCCACTTCCATTGAGTACGAGAAGAGCTACGTCTGGCGCCAGAATCTTTTGTACGAGGTTCTTCGCAAGCAGGGAGGTTCCACTGCGTATGTTCTGTTTGGTGCAGTCCCCGCCGATACGGGAGACCATAGCAACCCTGCCTCTTGGTCTACACTTGTGTTGGACGAAACTTTTGACGCATCCACCACCGAATCCCAAGAGTACCTGCGCGATTACTGCCCACGGTTCTTTGGTGAAGAGTTCGCACTGTTGCCTGAAGATGGCTTCGAATGCTCCATGAACAAGTTCGATAGCTGGCTCAAGACCCAGGCAATGGCAGGAGGGACCGCAACTGACATTTACCTAGATCACTGCGATGGGGCGGGCGGCCTTCCCATGGACCCCGCCGCTTTCAATCCCTGCATCGTTGCATGGTCCCAGGCAGTTGGCGAATGGGCGGTGCTGGCAAGGAACGGAATTGTGCAGACAATTACCTTCCCCTTTGTCAGCCTAGTTCGATACGACAGCCCCAACCAGGAGCTTGACGCCGAGTGGCATAAGATTGAAAATTGGATGGTAAACGACCAAAAGAGTGCTCCTCCAGGTGCCAACAAGGCCTTCTTTTCTTCCCAGGATTTCTGGTGGTATGATACCAACCTTCAAATGTTCAGGTTAGTTATGACCGTGTTTCCTAGTGTGATGACGATGGCGCCTTTGAGTGGGCTCTCACGTTTGTTTCCTTGGATTGCAGCACCGCATACGGCTCAGCAGGTATCGCCATTGCGGCATCTGCTCTCGTGATCCTCTTGTCATCACGATCCCTGGTCATGACCTTGTTTTCTGTCCTCAGCATTGGCTATGTGTTGGCAAGCGTGACAGCGATGATGGTTGCGGCTGGCTGGACACTCGGCTTCCTTGAAAGCATTTGCTTCGCAATTCTTATTGGTGTCTCAGTAGATTTCGTTATTCACTTCTGGTATGTGCATAGTGCGCTTGACCCGGTTCACCTGCTGCCGTTTCACAATCCTCACGATATTTCCTCCAACTTTCAGCCATGCGTATGTGTCAATGCCGGGTGAAGTAGCCAAAGAAATCCGAACCAGACATGCCATTATTGACATGGGCCCATCCATTCTTGCTGCTGCCATCACCACCATGGCAGGAGCAATGATCATGCTCTTCTGCGTGATTACATTCTTCACAAAGTTCGCCTTCGTCTTGTTCTTCGCTATTGTTCAAGCAACCATTGGAAGCTTTGTCTTCTTCTTGACGTTGACAGATACAATTGGTCCCTCACAACCAACGTACATGGCTGACCGACTGTTCCAATCCTGTGGAGGTAACAAGCAGCCTGAAGGTAGCACAGCAGCGAGCACTGCTGCAGTTGAAACTTTGCCGGCATCTGTGGCCGTGGAAGCCACAAAGAGCCCCGCTTTCGACCCAGCAGACATTCTCAACGAAGAGATCATTGATGAGATTGATGTTTAGTGGGTTTCTCCCCAGCTGCCATTTTGTAACTTCTTCCTCTTTTAAGGTAGCTACAGTTGTACATAATCGTTAGATGAACATGATACAATCTCCTCCGTTCATCCAAAATTTTTAAATTAAGGTTTCATAGCAAAACTTCGTGATGGTTCCACTGACACTGTTGATCCCTCTTTTGCGGAGGGCTAAATTCTGCACCTCTTGGGACACACCTTGGGGGCCATCAAATCTCCGCCTCTGGGGCGGCACCTCGGGGGCAGAAAATCTGCACCTCTACTCGGGGGCAAAAGTTCTGCACCTCTAGCTAGAGTAGGGGCACACACCTCGGGGCCAAAGTTTCTCACATCTGTGGACACCTCTATCCTGCGTACTCTTACTTACTCTACAACAAGTTCGCCCTTCAGCAACAGTTTCTTTGGTTTGCTATCAAGCTATAGTACACAGACAGAGAATTAAATGTATACTTCACAGCATTGAAATACATGTATGCAAATCACAATGCTTGATTATGAATAGGGGCGTGCTGCTCTGTGGGGGCAATCAGTTCCAGTGCAGTTTCATTGCTTTATTCTAAGGTTTTGTGGTGTGGTTGGTGGGGGCTGCATGGATGTTGTGGAGCCTGAGCCCAAATAGTAGCTAGTTGTGTCCGACTGTGGAGCAACATTGCTCCACAGTCGGACACCAATCAGTAATGAGGGTTGTCAGGTTGCTTTCTTCACTGCAGAATCCGGACGGCAGAATAGCCTCAATGTCTGGATTTTGGTCCGAAGTGAACTCTTTCAGCGCAGTCAATGTCCCGAGTTCCTCTGGCAAGTCTCCTTCCAATTTGTTCATTGTCAAACTCAGTGATTCAAGCTTGTGCAAGAGCCCCAGTTCGCTGGGAACAGCACCAGTGAAATAGTTTTCCCTGAGATCCAACTTGCGCAGAGTGGGTGCCAATGTGCTCAGCAACGCTCCTGGAATGGTGCCTACCAGTTCCGAATGCGGCAGCGTGAAAGTGTGTAGACTGGGAAACGCCTCGGTTAGGTTGGCTGGCAACAGGCTCAAAAATTTCTCAATTGTTCCTTTGATGTTATTTTGATCATCAAACTCCAACATTTGCAAGTTGGACAGCAACGACAATTCGGGGGGAATGGGGTCTAGTTGACGAATATTTTGAAAAGCCAACCTAACCACTTGTCCATTTTCATTGCAATAGTCCCCGTAGAAAGGTTCTCCCCACGTGCATTCAGGAAACCGGTAGTCCCGATATCTCGTGACCTTCATGGCCACCCGGCTCCAATCAGGACCATCAAAGGCATAATACAGAACAACCAAGACGAATCTTTGCAGCAGCCTCCACTCTTCATAGTCTGCTAGCGTTGGATCTCGCAGCAACCAATCATATGCCTGGTGTTGTGCGGAATGAGGATCATTCACAATAGCATCCACGGTTGCATCGGGCAAACTGGGCATGAGCAACCGAGGATCGAGAGTGTTGCCTTTATCTGGTTCTACCTGGGCCATGGCGTTGTCGTCTTCCGAGCTACCAGTTGCAACGACGACGACCACCACGACAATGATAATGGCTATAATCACCAGGAAGCCAACAGCAGTCGCCATGGTCATCTTTTTCCGCCTCATGTAATCATCTTCCAGGCCTTCATCCGGTGGTGGCATCATTACTACCAACGCACCATTGTCATCATTCACAGACGGTTCCGTATCTCGCGTGGAATCCGTCTTGCTGCTTTCGCTCTTGAGATCTTTGCTGCTACCGCCGCCACTTGCCATACCCGACATGGCCACGGCACCTGGTCGGCTTTCGCCTGTTGGTCGGGAGTTGTTCTTGAAATTCTCGGCGCTGAGTCGACGGGACATGGGTGACATTTCGATATCGGCTCCTAATCCTCCTCCCTGAGGAAATGCCCCAGGCAGAGAGGCGTCACCCATCAAAGAAGGGGCGGCTGTACGAGCCGGTGGAGGCGGTTTCTTGCGATTGTCAGACGACGACGAAGGAGGTGGCTTTTTCCGGTTATCTCGAGGGGAGGACATGTTGCCTATTGGAAACAAACGGTGCTGGACTGTTGTTGTGCGAGCAATCGTTGGAACTGAACAGATCGATGTAGGATAATGGCAAATTATGGCGGTGACGAGAAAGCTGTGGTTGTACATGTAGTGGACTTCTTGGTGGCTGAAAGAAGAGCCAACATAAAAACGGCAAAAACTGCACGGCTCCACTGTTTTAGTTTTGGCTACCGTTTCGGCAACTACTGTTGTCGGTTGCCGAAATCCAGCTGTTCCAAGCGCGATTAAATATAAGAGCAAGTGGGAACTGAAGAGAAATCAGAGAATTAACAAACGTTCTGTTAGGTAAACTGCATCTAATCTTGGAGCTTCTTGCAATCTCAGCTGCCTTAAGTCCGATGCACGTGCTACTACATTGAATCACGTATCACGGACTTCATCGGCTTAAGAGCCGCAATGACGTGAGGGTCCTGCCATTGCAGTACCACCGGTACCACCATTCTCTCTGCTGCACGTGGTTACCAGTATGATAAGGAGGTGGTAAGCCGACGGAACGAGAATCGAATCTCAATCGTTTCGAGCCTTGCTGCAGTGAGATGGACCCACGCTGACATTGGGGGTCGTCAAACCTGCTCACACCTCACACCCGTATTCACCGGAGAATAAAAAATTCTTGTACGGCCTTTGGACCCGTGAAGACCTCCAGTGGAAGTGCTCAGCCACGGAAACAATTAAGTTAAGCCAGGGACATGATACAGTTGGGGTCCAAGTGGGTTGGCATTGAGAAGATTTCTCCCAATCCTTGGCAAGATGGCCGCCAAATTCCTGTCGTAGATTTGGCCATAGTTGCCTACCCCCAAGATGGCATCCCGGAAGATCCTCTTCAAGCTGGAACCAAAGACATATATGTAGGGCATGTCATTGCATGTTTCAGGTGTGATACCCTTCTCCTCTGCATAGACGATGGCTGAAACCAACCAGAAAATGTAGGACGACCAATTGGGATCATCTTGCAGTGCCGCTAAACAGTGGTTGTCATCAACAGAGCCATAATAGTAGGGTTGACTGAAGGCAAATCCAGCGCCTGTTGTAGGCTCCATGACATCATTCTCCAGATTCCACAGGGCGCCTGCAATGGCATCCACTTCGCCATTCACCAGCTTCTGGTACCCATCTGACGGTGTATCTAGTGGAACAATGTCCAAGGAATCAACACCGCCAAACAAGCCAGCTGCAGCAGCCTTGCAAAAATCAACATCGATTCCCTTGATCAAACCACCTTCCACTTCCATGGCAAACCCTGGCCTTCCAAGCTGTACACCGCAAACCAGCTTTCCACGCTGGAGTACCCTCTCCATGGTTGAACCCAGGATATATTCCTCTTCTTTGAGAATATTTTTCCCAAAAGGACGTGACTGCATCTGACCTGTTGTTCCATTGTTCACCATGTTGATGGCTTTTCTTGGCATAGATGCTTGCAGGAACTGTTCGTAGACTTCTGAATAGGAACCGACTGCCTCAACAGCATTGCGAAATGCGTTCCTGAGGTCTTTGCCAAAGACGTGAGTTTCTGGCATGAGATGGGCAGTGCTTTGAGTGATACCTCGGCTCTCAGCTGCCATGAGTGACTGTACCACAGAGTTCACAAAGTCAGAGAAGACAGGGTCATCTTGATATGTCATCACGGACCATGGTTCACTATTGAAAAGCTTCTGACCAACAGTGTAATTTCCTGTGTAACCCATTTCCCTTAGCGTTGGTTCAGATGCTGTTTCTTGCTTGATGAGCATGATGTTGCAGCGCCCTTCCACAAAATGCAGTGGCACATCATGCATTTTCTCTATCAAATCAATGCGTCTGTTGGGAAGGGCGGCAAGGGCAAAGGTTTCATGTGTGGTATGACCCTGCACACAAAGCATAAGATCAGCACATTCATCCACGTGATGGAAGCCATCTTCAAAGCAATCCACAAAATATGGATCACCAGCGACTCTGAGCCCATTATAGAAGAAGGGTGAACTAAAGTAGAAGCCGTCTGCTGATATATCCTGTGAACACAAAGGCAAACAAGTCAGCCTTGTCGTAAAGCACGCATACTCTGCTGCACTGTTTGATGGTATTTCAAGCGTACCGATTTGGGGAAGTATCGACTCATCGTGGGAGTGGTCCCTAGAGTTGATACGTCAATCTGTTTCAGGACGGCAAGATTAAAGTCCAGGTACCTCAGCTTTGATTGCATGTCTTGTGGCCCAAAAAGAGCTGCAGCGATAGCTTTGCACTAAAGTGCAGAACGGCGTTGCATAAGTTGTGACCTCAAGCAAGAATGACTGACGAAAACATTCAACTGCAACTTACCCAGACCGAGTTGAAGCCTGTGACTTCTCCAGTCTCACTATCCTTGTACAAGAATCCAGGGACGGGGAAGTACACGCATGTAAGATATCCCCGTTCTCGGATCATATCCAAACGAGAAAATGGAGCCTCCGTCGAAGCCGATGGCGTGGCAGCACCATTGCTTGGGGAAGTTTCAAGGGCTTGACCTTGGAGATCTTCTGAATGTTCAGTGTCGACAAAGACCCCTGCCAATCCTAGAGCCATCAAAATGATGACGGCAATTAGACCCAGAATTGCAACAGCAATGGTAGCTATCACCCACCGTGGCCTTTCGTCGTCTTCTTCCACAATCTTGCCATCCAGAACCATAGCCACCTCGGTGTGCTCTGCTTCCAGGTCCCGCTCTGAAAACTCATACGAGACAAGCGTTCCGGCAGAGCGACTCGCATCGCAAAGGGTTGCACCTTCTTCGGGTGATAAGATGGCGCTTATAGTTATAGTTCTTGGTTGATCTCCTTGCTCTTGCGGCTCTTGCTCTTCGTCGACGGCATCATCTGTAACGCTTGGGTGAGGATGGATCAGTCCGGGTGCAATGGAAAATGCTCCAGGGCACGACGGCTCGGGTCGGCTGGACGGTCCTTGAGGTAGGGGAGTGATATCGTCGATCCAATCGTCCAACTCCGATCTTCTTTGGATTTCCGCGAGAGCTGAACCCGCTGGTGATTCTCTTGAATTCTCCCTCGTGTTTGGATCGGCACTACCCTCGAACGTGGTCTTGTGCTTCTGAGCCTTGGAACTCGAGGCCACACTCATGCCGTCTACATGTACTGCCTTGGTAGCCTTCGCGGTGGCAGCCTCGCGACACTCCGCGCATTTGCCCATGGCCACCTTGGAAGAAGCTGGATCTTGTTGATGAAAGGTCTCAACTTCTGGCTGTTCTAGCGGAGACTTGGTTATGTCATCCACGCTCCAGCTCTTGCCCATGGTTTCATTGATCGTGCAAGAGTTCTCATCTTCCTGACTTCCCGATGGTTCGGTTATATCGCCGACGGCGTTTACTGGATGGTTGTCTTCTGCATGGTCGCCACAGCCATCGGTGTTATCACCTGTGGAGGTCCGACCTGCTTCTTCTGATGAGGACTTGCCTATGATTGGATCCATTGTCGCTTTTAAAAGTTGTGGTGCTTGTGCCAAATGAGATTGTACTCTATGGGTAGCTCTTGATACTTGCTACAGTACTATACTAGCTACTACCAATGATCGATTCGATGCAATAGTTCGTAACAGAAGAGGTTTTCTTTTTGTTTGTGGTCGATGCGGTCGATGCGATGAGCGCGAGGTTCACACGTTCACACAGAGCTCTGTACTCTGCGCTGCGACTATTTACCAGGTATCCAGTAAGCTTAGACTAGTAGTACCAGTACCAGAGCTCTACCTGGAGAACTGAGTACCGGTACTAATTATTCCACAAATTGAGGTTCATTCTTGGGGAACAGATGTTAGGTACTGAAACGAGCAGAGATCTTCAGAGAACACTGATGGTGCAAAACTAAAGCTCAAGGAGCTCTCAACTAACTGGTCAGATCTGGTTTCCAATAAATATAAAAGAGTTCCCTGTGATAGTTAGTTCACCGAAAAGGGCATCGCAACCTTTGGAAATTAATTTGTATAGCCTCTACTGTAGCTAGCTAGAGTACATCGCGACTATTTTAAAAAAAATAAAGAACCTGGTCGCCTGGTCGCCACATCGTTCTTATGTGAACAAAGAAGATCCAATGAGAACTCACCTTTTCTCGAGAGGATTAATGGTACCGGCGACAACTGCCACACTGACACCTTGGGCTCGCGACCTGGTAATCTTTATACACTTTCCCCCCACAAATACAGTACATTGACCCTTTGATTTTAAGATCCACTTCAGAGTTCAGAGGACCTTCGAAGTGTTTTCAGCCAATGTCACAATGTTACTGTTTGATCATCGTGCGATCCAACGTCCACCCAACCGAGCCATCAGGGTGGGGAAAATAAGTTTCACGAAAAGCACCGTGGATATTTCCTTTCTTATTGTCTTCTGGCTAGAGCGAAGTGAGATGAACCGATGAACCTCATCCAGTGCCGGCCGCAGAACCCCCGCCCAATCTGCTGAGCCACCGGTCTATGTCTAGAACCAATCGAGCCAGTATCTGCATTGCTCCCTACTTGAAGCGATGACTACAGTTGTCGTTTTGATCTTACTCGACCAAAACGATTTCGTTGGTAACCAAGTGTCATGCAAACAGCAAGAGTTGGCATCGCTGGAAAATTTTGCCAGTTGAATGAGATACAACTAACTATTTGCCTCTCCACGAACAGCCCTTGCTAGGTGGGTAGGAGTAGTGTAACTTTTGATCATGGTAGCAGTATGAAGATACTTCAATAACCTATATCAAAAGGAGCTTATTACTGGAGCTTTACTACTAGAGTAGAGTATTGTGAAAGCAAAAATTCTATCCCAAACGATACATGTATTTCTTAAATCAAAGTAAGTGCATTATAATGCCTTGAACTAGCAAACACTAAATAAAGATAGCTAGCCAGCTGTTGAATTGGACTTATTGGGAGAAGGGCAGTATTGTCTCGTACAATTGCCCAAGCGAAGAGGTGTGCATAGAGTGTACCGGTGCTCAGACTACAGCTGATCTACACGGAGTACATGCAGTCTATGCATAGCAAGAGATTCCATTGACTAGATCTACATACCATGGACTACTCTAGCTAGCTAGTACTAAAGGCTAAAGGAGCAGCTCTTTGCTACCTAAATCGTCGATAGCTCCTTATTACTGTACTAGTACTTTCCGATGAGGTTCTTGATGTGGCTGCCGAGACGGGATGCGGGAGCGTCTGATGATGTGCAGTGGGGTGAGCCACCGCATACAAGAAGAACCAGACTGCGGTCGGCATTCGGCATGGCAACTTTGGGGTGCTAGTTCGGCTAAGCCCAAGCAGACGAGAACTCACTGGCTGATCAGAGATTGGATCCGCTGCTCCACTTCGTTCCTGGGCAGTTGGGGGTCTGATCTATCCGGCTCAAAGACAGGTACGATGAGCATGGAAGAAGCTACCATTTTGCCTCGCACTGATTTGCAAAATCATCTGATCGAGCGAAGGAATCGTAAGGTACCCAATCTCAATGACAGGCTTTGATTTGGTCAGTTCAAGATCGGCAGAAGAGATTTTGCTTCGTTGACTCGCAGCCGAGCTGACGAAAACGATTGGAATGAAACGATGAAACCTGGTGTAAATTACCTGTAAGCCATCAATGCAGCGAAAGCACTCCGTACCATTTCTTCCTCTTACAGCAACAAGCCCTGCTTCCAGCACCAATGCACATCCAATAAAGCTCATCCATCTTGCATACATGCACTTCACAATATTTTATTTCTCAACTCTCAACTCATACGTATTCGTCTCTTCACCCCGTTCCGTGGACCCCACCGTTAACCCGGCCATTCGAAACAGCAGTCGATGATGGGCATCATGTCTTGTAATGTCATATCGGCTGTACTCTCCCGCCGGAGTGTCCATTTGAAACCGGTCTTCTCTTTGTAGTCCAAAGGGTCGATTCTCCTTCACAACCAGCACTCCAACAACGGGTCGCAGGCTCTCTGCCAATATTTTCAAGCACTCAATAACATCACAATCGGTCAAATATTGCAACGTCCATTGGACCCATATGAGATCTATTGGCCTATCAGTACCAAGTGTCTGAGAATTAATATCTTGTAGATAGCACTGGGTAAAGACGCATCGCTTAGCTTTCTTCTTTCCGAGCTTGATTTTACTCCGCTTGCTATAAGCTGAACTTCCTTCCACCAGATGAATCTCATCATAGTGCTTCAACAGAATGCCTTTGGTGACCCGTCCTAGCCCAGCTCCCACATCGACGGCTAATTTGTGTTGCATCAATGATGCATTGATATTCTTGTCCTTGTTGTCCTTGTTGTTCTTTTGGATCAGTCCATCTAAAAAGGCAAGGCCTTCCAGGCAATCACTGGAACTAGTTTCATCACCTACCATTTCTTCATCGTCAGTGGAACCACCATAGCCACCCTCTTGCCACCATTGATTGTTTTTTGCATAAAAGTACTCCCGTTGGGCGGCTTGCGAGACTAGCAGTTCTGCGTGCGAATTGTAAAAGTTTCCCATGTCATCTTGACCTTTAATGGCTGCTGCTAATGCTGCCTCGTGTCAGGTCACGGCAGCATTATCAGTTTCTTTTGACTTGTTGCTACTGGTAGCACTAACATGACTACCAGTATGCACAGGTTCTGCTGCCAATTTCTTGGAATTCTTTCTGGTCTTGCTGTTTTTCTTTGGAGACATGATTTCTCACTTCGCTTTTCTCGCTCGCAAAGATTGATGCAATGATAGATGAACCACGCAAACGCATTAAGATCGCGCCCATTCAAACACTACAAGAACGATACTGTACGAAGCACGAAGGTTGACTGACTTATTGTTGCACAGGCATTTGCTGCTATGGTATATCGATGCTTGCCTCTTCTCTCGCCATCACATTCTGTCAAGAGAGGAGAGCAGATGTCGACAGCAGGTACTAGTACGAAAGGCACCGTACGAATGTCATACGGTACGAAGTGCGATGTGTGTACGACCGACGACCGTACCGGTACGGTACCATACGTGCCGAAAAATGAGCCCATGTGCGAGAATCGAGCGCCGGGAGAAACCATCTCGCCTTGTGTGCGTACGTGTTTGAGCCGATGCACGTCCAAAACAAAAGTACTAGCTAGTAAACAGATCACCTTTTGGACAACTACGTACCATCAAGCAGAGAAGAGTTTTTAAAACTATAATCCCAAAGATAAAATAGAAGGGGATGTTTCCTTTCGTTTCTAAGTTAGAAGAACTCGAAGCTTGGATAACTGGATAAAGGAAATCTTCCATCACAACCGTAACTCTCCGTTCCGCAGCTGCATCCCATCCGTTCAGGTAGAAACTAGCTGGTCATTCCGAACCGTACGCAAGCACCAAAAGTAACTCTGCTCTCTTGGCCGTCATCCCTTTGAGCCATTGCATTTGCTTAGGTATCTCTGTCCTAGCTACCGTAATCCCATCTTTCGTTGCTTTGCCCTACTAGATACAGCGTACCTTGGTTACCAATCGCAGAAGCAAAGTTGGTCTCGTCACCTCCGAGCAAGCACAGATCCCGCCCTCAACTTCTACCACCGTACCTGATAGTCAGCTCAAGTAAGTGATTCATGGAGCTTCGTACTTGGAATCGAATCACAGTTTTCGGAACTCCAGCCATTATTTGGACAACCAAGAAGGCCCCAAAATTGGAAACTTGTGGAGCTTTGATTGACCACCTGTGATGATCTATCCACGGTGAGCTGAAGCATGTTCCTGCCTTGTGTTCTGTGTCCAAATCAGTGACTTGCTTGTTCCGTACAGCTGGCCGTCGAAGCATGTTTGTGTCTGGCCGGATCCCAGGTGTCACATTCTCGAGATGTGATTGGGTCAGGCTTTGACCACGTCAGATTTTTCCAGACGCACAAAGGCCCTCATGCTGTTGACCTTCTTTCTCACGGATCCATCATCGTCACGCACACTTTTGCCAACTGGAGAGAACTGCCTCATCCAAGAGGTGAGTTGATTGCTTTTTTCTTTCTTTGTCTCAATCCCAAGTTTGTCTTGAGCTGGTCTGAAGGCGGTCTCAAGACTCCTTCATTTTCCTTGACACCCAAAAGCGCAACACATCGATCTCTCATCACTCCAGCAACTGTCAAGCAAGCTACCAATACTCTAGCTAGCAGGAGCTAGTAGTGTATTTCTTTTTGAGCAGAGCGGTACCTGACGTTGCACTGTGTTCTTCTCTTTATTGACGCAAACCAGATTGAAGTAATTGTAGATGTGGCAAACCCAGATATCTTTCTGATATCCATTCTCAAGCCACAGCGACGGTAACCGAAATCTTGCGCAACCAACGTCTCACAATCCACACTTCTTAAGCTTTTTGTCTTGAAAGACACGGTCTCGTCATTGCGTTGCGGAAGTGCCCAGTTATAAATTTCTTTACGCAACAAACCCTTCATTGATCTTTCTTTCTCGGTACAGCGATAAAAAACGGCTGTTTCGTTGGATACCCCACCTTTCCTCAGTTGTACTATAAAAGAGTTGAATTGAAGAGAACAAACCATGAGACACCCATCATCCTCATCCGCTGGTACCACCACGGCCATTGCGCTGCTCTTGATGGTGGGATATTCGTTGGCGTTTGCTCCTACCAGTCGAAATTTGGCCAGCTTGGAACAGTTGAGAACAACACAGCAACAGCAACCACAATCCCCTCTAATAAGGTCCAGAGAACTATCCAGGCTCCATTTGTTTGCCTTTATCAAGCTCAACAGGAATAATAATGACAATGGCAAGGAGGATCCCAATCATCATCCCCATACTCATCTGGGGGAATCCAAGGATGATTCGATAGAAGCGAGTGGGGAAGAAGACGAAGAAGAAGAAGCCATTGGCAATCGTCGGCAACTATTGCGTCGACGCGTCAAATCGTTGGCCAAACAAATGATCAGTCCCATGCCCAAAGCCATTGCTCATGTCTTGAGAGATGCTACTATGGATGCCGTCGACTTGGCCGTGGAAGAAGTCATCAACCGCAAATCCGGCGTCATTACCACCAGTAGTGGAAAGGGCGTGCTGTCTCAACAGGAACGAGAGGCCATCCTGTCGCAAATTACCCTCGATTTGGTCAATGACGCCTTTGCACCCATGGAACGGTCCTTGATAGAAATGGAGGTATCGCTCGAACACGCCAGAGCGGCGTTGACATCGGCCAAATCCGAGGCATCGTCGGCCATTGAAGCCATTCAAGCGGCCGCCTTGGCATCGGCGGAAGGGGCGGCCAATGTCGTGCAAGTGGCCGAAGAAGAAGCGGAGCGCAAGGTCATTAACGAAATTTATGCCGCCGCACAAGATGTCGATGACGTCGAAGCACTGCGGTTGGAAGACATTGACTTTACGGCATCGGAAATGGCACCGCCCTTTTTGGACGAAGCGCAGTGTCTGATCCCAGGAGAACCCGTGGTGCGAGTCGAAAAGGCACCGGAAAATTCCAGACGCATCTTTGCCGGAATTGATATCATGGCCAGTGTCGATGATGTGTGGAATGTAAGTTGTCAAGAAAAACAAAGACAGTGCTATCATACTGGATTGACCACGTTCAGTGGTTCGTGCATGGCTTTCTCAACATTCTTTACCTGCACTGTTGAATTTTTTCTTGCTTTGGAATCATCATCCTCGTTCCTGCGCGCACCACCGAATCACATTATTTGAACACAATTTTTTATTATTATTCAGATCCTCACTCAATACGACAATCTGCAAAATGTTGTACCCAATCTGGTGGTGAATAAAGTCATGGATACGTACGATGGCGTGACAGATTATCATCAAATATCCATTGATGCCAGCCAATCCGATCAGGAACAATGCCGGGAAATGGCCGACCAGTTGAAGGGTGCGCTTCTCAAGCAGGTGGGTGGGGCCAAGGTTGCGGGAATCAACTTTTCAGCTCGCACAACACTCGAGGTTCGAGAATGGCCACAGGGTTTGCCGGATTTTGCTCATTATCAGGATGAAATGTGGCAGGGCAAGTCTCGAGATGCTCGGGCCAAGGAATATATGCAAACTAAGCTGGAACGGTATCAGTTCCCGCGACCCTTTGCAGTTTCGAGTTTGCCCACCAAGGATATCTCCATGCAGAGTATTGTCAATGACGATGGTGAATTCCGGCTGTACCAAGGGGTGTGGCGGATGCAGCCCTTGCCGGGTTGTGGGGGAGGCACAGAAGGCGCCATGAGATTGACTTATGCTGTCGAAATCAGTCCTCGTGCCTATCTACCCGTGCAATTGGTCGAAGGCCGCATCGTGAAGGACCTGTGCAATAATCTCTTGGCCATTCGAGATTGTGTCGAGCAGGCCAACGCGTCTGAGCAAGAACAGAACGAGAAAGCTGCGGCGATGGCATGATTCAACATGAAATGAATGAGCTAAGAAAGCGAGATGAACGTCATTGGCTGCTTGCTTGCTGTACAGTAGCAGCGATGATGATTGGACAGAATTTAGATAGATGCACCTCATCTATAAAGCAGTACATGTAAATAAATATTCACAATTTCACAAGGTTCTTGCGAACTGATCAAGAAAGCTAATCTTTCTCCGTCCACAGAAGCCACTCCTCAGGGTATTGATCTTCGACAATTCAAGGCATGGCGCCTTCTTGTTGTCCAGAGCCGCCTGTTCACTGGAAGGTAGCTCCAGAGGTGCTAGCCCAGCCTCTTGACCATTGGGCTCGGCAGCCACAGCTTGGTTGGGTACTAGTACAACTGGTTGCTCCCGCTTTGTCTTCTTCCAATTCCTGCTGGCTGAGAGTGGCTTTGAAGCCATGTGTAAATCATGAACAAGATTAGATCCGCCTCCATTTTCAGTACTTGTCTTTGCAGCTTTTCCCAGCGAACAGGGAAGCCTAGCTAGTGCCTTGCAGAGAACCACTATTGGCTGACTCGATGGCCTTGAAACTTCCATGCACGGCTTGGTATTTATCTTAAAATTTAATTGTACTACGAAAATCATCATCAAATTCCCTACTGTTTACAGACTCTTTCCCCCCCTTGCCCGCCTCGCCCATAACAGCCTGCACCACTACTAGCTAGCCACCGAAGTCAACGTCGTAGATGCGTTCGCAGGCCGTATATCGACTGCAGACAATTCCTGGATTGGTCTCCGCGCAAACCTTATCAATGTCCTTGGTGAAACAACACCATGAGCTCCCGCAGGCGTTGATACAATCAGATAACTCCCCATTGTTACAAGCCTGGTTCACGGCATCATCGGCAGTAGGGTTTAGCACGGAACAGGCACTGTACTTGTAGCATGGGAAGTCGCCGCAGTTTGTTCCATTCGCATTGTCAGCGTGGAAACAACAGTCACTGCCCCAACAAACTCGTGCGCACAAATTCACAATGCTGTTGTCGTGATTCATACAAGCGTCAGTGATCATTTCTTCGCTGTACTCTCCAGGTGTTGGCCCAGGCGCGGTGTTCCCTGGGGCCGACGTTTCGGGTGTGACGGGTCCCGGTGCTGTCGTAGACTCTGGAGTTTGCGTTCCCGGAGTTTGTGTTACCGCCGGGACAGGCGCCGGAGTTGCGGGAGCAGCAACCGGAGCATTTGTGGGAGCAACAATGGTATCAAAGTTGACCACGCTGCAGATCGAGTATGCTGCGCATTTGGGATTGCTCGTGCAAAGAGGTAGTCCTTCCCAACAGCAGCTTGCTCGTTTGCAGGCATTCACACAAAGGTGGCCATGCACCTGATCTCCTCCAATTTCGCTGTCACAAACCGTGTTCAAGTAAGTTGGTGCATCAGGTACGTAAACCGTGGGTGCAGGAGTTGGTGCCCCCGGGCTGGCTGTATCGAGCGGGATGCCTTCGTCATCGGTGCCAGAAGACTGCACTAAAACTGAACATGGAGCGTAACCGGGACACTGATCCGAATGAAGCTGTAAGCACGTCTTGGTCTTCCAACAGCTGGACTCAGAAAGAGGCGAAAGCGATCAGATAGGAAACACAACAAGCCCGAGACAAACTGCGAATTCAGCCGCATGGCTTACCATTCGGCTGCCTTACAGCCATCTTGACACAGGATCGCGCCCTCCACGTTGACGACCTTGTCTTTGGTACATACGTCTTTCAGGAAGGATTCAGCCTCAGGTAAAGGAGCCGAGGCGGGAGTTCCACTCTGAACCAAAATTCCACAAGAGGTGTAACCCTCGCACTTTTCCGGTTGTGCTTCCAGACAGCTTCCAGTTTTCCAACAGCTGGATTCAATTGAACAAGGAAACCACAATCAGAGAGGCTTTCAGCAAAAGCTAGCCACGTCCCTTTTCGAGACACTTCACTTACCATGTTGCCGGCTTACAAAAGTCTTCACACAGAGACACGCCAGTTGCGGCAATTTGGCCTTGAATTGCAGTGGCGGTACAATAATCTGGCAGCCCCTCTGGGGCCGTAGGGATGATGGGACCACCAACATCGTCGATTGACTGCAACACGGAACACGGTTGGTATGCTTGACACCTGTCGGCTTGCATATCTAGGCATGCGCCCGTCTTCCAACAGCTAACTCAGAAAAAGGAAACCAAAGTAAGACACGAAATCCACAAACGGGGAAAAACCTGGTGACCACTTACCAACTGGCACCTTCACACAGCGTTTTACATTCAGCAATACCGGCGGCACCACTGGAGATCTTGTCCATTGTACAAACCTCTGGGAGAACGGAGGGTGCTTCCGGTACTTCCGACAGCAGCACAGCGCAAGAAGTGTATCCCAAGCATTGAGTGGCTTGCTCATAGAGACATGCGCCTGACTCCCAGCAACCTGAAGAGATTATAGAAGAAAAAAGAGTTCAGGAATTGCGCCAGACAAAAAACAGGCCCGGTGCGACAGTTATCAGATCAACAAGACATACATAAAGCGTTCTTGCACACATCTTCACACACTGCCATGGCGCCTCTGCCCTGCGCGTTGAGAATATCTTTGGTGCAAACATTATCCAGCGTGGATGGAGCCGTTGGGACGGGTGGAAAAGTCACAGAAGAAGAACTGCCCTGTTCCAGAATGCTACAGGGGGCATAATCTTTGCAAAGTGGATTGGTGGTACTGCACGACGATACAGTTGGACCGGTCGTCTTCCAGCAGCAATCGGCGTGGCCACAGGCTCTGTCGCATTCCGCCAACCCACCAAGTAACCTCACATTTTCTCTGGAACACTTTTCATTCAAGGCAGGAGGTGGTGGTGGGATGGTGTCACGAACCGCCTTTTCGCAGGCTTCGTATTGTTGACAGAAAGTGGAAGTCTCGTGGGGACAATCTCCGGCGGAGCTACCAAAACAACACGTGGCCTGCGAACATGCCAGCAAACAGTCCTTTCGACCATCTTCGGTGGCGAGTTGCGTGTCAGTGCATTTGAGATTGATCGAAACTTGAATGGCAACATCAATATGATCGGAAGCTTGCATGGCCAAACAATGCGAGTAGGGTTCACAATGCGCCCAAACGGGACAAGTTGTTCCAAATTCCTTCTTCCAACAACTGCAAAACGAGTACAACAAGACAAACGTTCAGAGATGATTCAAACCGCCAATACCCCAATCATAACAGTGCCCGCGTCGACTTACCACTCGGCTTCGGAACAAGCCTCTTGACAATCGGCAAATCCTTCCACAGTGGCAAGCGAATGATCACTGCACACGTCTTCCACATAGGTGGGACTGGTATGGTTGTTGCCACTCACACCAGTCCCGCCCGACGGATGCGGTGGTGTCGATTGTTGCGAAATGACGTTGGTGTTACCCCCACAATACTGATCATAAATGGGACAATCCTGTGGTTGTTCGTTGCGACAACTGAGCATCGGTTCTCGCTCTGGATCGAATCGACAGCAGGTTCCGGAACGACAAATCTCCAAGCACTCTTCGAACCCTTGTGCCGTGGCCACTCGTTTTCCGGAACATCGGTCTTGAATATCATCGGGTGGTTTGACAAAGGGAAATGACACTTGACCACTGGGTGGGGGGTGACTGCCGGCACCAGTCGAAGGAACTGTCGCATGTGTTCCATGACCTTCACTCGAGGGTGGTTGTTCGCAGTATTGATGATAGATTTGACACTGGGCTTCATTGCCACGCAAACAGCTCAATCCCGAGAGCGTCGAAGGATATCGACAACACGTTCCTCCTTCACACGCTCGAGCACATGCCGTGACACCTTGGGGTGTATGCATTTTTTCGGCCGTACAGACATCCTTGATATTTTCGGGTGGCGCCGTAAAGGGTATAATGGCCGCCCTGGGAGGGTGTTCGCAGTAGTGATGATATGTGTGACAGTCTTGTACATGACCTCTTTCACAAGACATGTGTGGTGCCGAGACAGGATCGAATCGACAGCACTGTGAATACGAACGTAGCAGCACGTGATGGCAAATAAATTTGCAGAGGTTAGCAAGTGGACGACGAACGAAATAATGCGACACAAACAAAACAGTCGATTGCCGGATCACTCCCTGCTATCCTCCAATTCCAACAAACAAATAAACGCACGTACCTGCGCGGGATCACACAATTTGGCACACGCGTCAAATCCTTGTTGCGTGGCGATATTTTCTTGCGTACAGGTCGTTTCCAACGCCAACGGAGGCGGGACAAAGCCTCCCGTGTGGACGGCATCGTGCCGCAATCCCCAGGGCGATGTCTCGGGAGAATTATAGGATCCCGAATCAATCGTGGCCACGAGGACAATTCCCATAATGACAAGACTCATGCAGAGCATGAAGGAACACGCCAAGAGAGACTTGCCGTAGCGTTGCAAAAAGGACGCCACGCCACTAAACTTGGGGTCTTTGGATTCGAGTTCGTACTCGCCGCCTTGAATGTTTTCGACATTTTCTTTGCGCGACAAATTAATGTCATCCAAATCGTCCAAATCGGCGGCGGCGCCGTTGTTTTCACTGTAATCCAATTCTCCGTAAGGATCGTGCACGTAATTCTTGTCGGCCGCATAAGGGGTATGCTCGTACGGATCGTCGTTGGTGGGATAGGGAGAATCGGCATACGGATCGTCGAATTCTTGTGGTTCATCGCCGTGGTAGAGTTCGGCGGGATCTTCGTCGACATTGATAATGGCGATACCTCCGTCCGGGACAATGGCAGGTTGCTGCTGCTGCTGTTGGTACGGATCAATGGGATCCATCATCATGTTGTTACTGGTATTGTCGTTATTGGTGGCGACATTGAATGGATTTCCAGGATTATGACTGCCGTCATCCATGTAGACCGCGCCCTCGTCGGGTGGACCAGTGTCGTTGCCCCAATCGTTGTCTTCAACGGTATAGTTGGCCGCGTCTTCTTGGTCGTCAATGGTATACACATTAGGTGTAGTAGTAGTAGTATTGTTGTTGGCCGCCAATTCTTCGTCACTCATCCCTGCCGAGCCACCACTATCCTGGTGGTTATATTGCAACTGGGGGTCCGAGTTCATCATGGTAGAAACTTGACTTGTCTTGACTTGTAAGGATCTTCCAAGATAATTGTCGTCTAGCTAGCTAAGAGTATCTCCCTCTTTTTGCTTGAGGGTGGCCTTTCTTCTTCTGCTGCAGAGATCCTCTGACTTGGCACTGGTTGGCCTTGTTCCTCTTCAGTCCAGCCTGGTGCAGTTCAGATCAGACCAGATAAGTCAGATACCCAAGCAAGACTCTTCTTCCGAATGAGTATCAGCGTCACCAAGTAAGTGAGAATTCTCTCCTTCCCAGCTCCAGCTCAAGTTATACCCAAAGCAACAGTTGAACAAATACAATGACCTGGAGAGACTATCC
Source organism: Seminavis robusta (assembly GCA_903772945.1). Classification (NCBI taxonomy): domain Eukaryota; phylum Bacillariophyta; class Bacillariophyceae; order Naviculales; family Naviculaceae; genus Seminavis; species Seminavis robusta. The sequence goes on along the minus strand of CAICTM010000072.1, from coordinate 12,750 downwards.
GTCTCTGTAGCAGTCAGTCACTCCTTCACAAACCCAAGTCCCTGCTGCTTCTGGTGAAGAGGTTGAATAGAAGGAACAGAGTGACCCGAGCTGTGTTTCTTGTTCAGTTATTTAGTTGTGCTTGTTGTCTGTAGCTCCCGGTTACAGTTTCCTTTTTCGTTTCCCGCACAAGAGTTTGTGTGTTGTGGCTTTGAATCGAATCTGCTGTGGTCATTCTGAGAATTTGCTTCCATAGTGGTCGTTGAACAAATCTGCTTAGAGACAAATCTAGTTCACTGAGAAATGATCTGTTAAGCCTTTTGACACTGCTCCGCGAACCCTTTTTATGCCACAGATTAATTCAGGTAGTTGCGGTATATATAAGGTTACAGGTATAGTTTTTTCGGAAGATTTAAACAAAACAAATGCTTTACCCCAGCTTTCTGACATCCTTCCAAAGCTGTCTTCCACCTTCCAGAGCGACGTGAGCTTCGCCTTTGGAGTGGCGAAGCGATTGTCGCATTGTTGCAGCGTCCACACTAACACGGCCGCGATCACCATGTCTTTGTCTTCTTCTTCTTCTGCGTCCAGTAATGAACTTGCCCCCAACAAACGGCAGAAGCTCTCGTCTCGTGACGAAGAGAAACCATCGTCTTGTGTCGAAGCCTTACTCTTCCATCACAAAGATGTCTGGGTCGATGGCATTCTTCCCTTTCTTGGCATGGGACATTTTGCCTTTGTCGCTCCAGTCTGCCACAAAATGAAAGATCTGTACAAGGAGTACTGCGATTCTGTGGAGACTCCCATCACCATCGTCAAAGACAGAAAGGGGAACAAGCGCCCTGCAACCGGTACCGATACATTTAACAGAAACACCTTTTCCAACGTGGCTTGTGCCGAACTGTGGTACCGAACTCATAGCCAGTACGTGACCTCTGACTACTGCAGAGCCATTGCCTTAGTTGGGAATCTCTCCATTCTCCAGTGGGCCAGAAGCAAGGGTTTCACATGGGATGCAAGAACATGTGCAGAAGCAGCCAAGGGTGGCCATTTGGAAATTTTGAAATGGGCCCGTGAGAATGGATGCCCATGGGATGCAAGAACATGTGCAGCAGCAGCCAAGGGTGGCCATTTGGAAATTTTGAAATGGGCCCGTGAGAATGGATGCCCATGTGGAAATTTTGAAATGGGCCCGTGAGTATGGATGCCCATGGGATGCAAGAACGTGTACTGAAGCATCCAGGAGTGGCCATTTGGAGATACTGAAATGGGCCCGTGAGAATGGATGTACCTGGAATAGATTCATATGTGAAGTTGCCGCTGAAGGGGGACATTTGAAAATTTTGAAATGGGCTCGTGCCACTGAAGCCCCTGGGATCGAATGGACATGTACAGCAGCTGCTCGAGGGGGTCGCTTGGAAGTCCTCAAGTGGTGTCGGGAGAGTGGATACGCCTGGAATGAGAACACATGTTCTAGTGCTGCCTTGAATGGACATTTTGATATCTTGAAATGGGCGCATGAGAATGGATGCCCGTGGAATGCAGATACATGCTTATTTGCTGCTTTGAGTGGCCATTTGGAAATTTTGAAGTGGGCTCACGAAAATGGCTGTCCTTGGGATGAGCGAACTTGTCTATATGCTTCAAAAAGGGGGCATATAGATGTTTTGAAGTGGGCTCGTGAAAATGGATGCCCATGGGATGGAAGAACAATCAGTCATGCTCATAATTCAGATATTGCAAAGTGGGCTCGAGAAAATGGCTGCCCAGAACCGTGGTAACCAAACTAACTATTATTTTATTCTGTACCGGTATATCCATTCTGCATGGTTGTTGGTTCTGCTTCGTAGTGAGACTCGCTTGTTACACACACACACATCTCTGTATGCTTCAAAACATTTTCATTTTGGAATTGGGATCGATGGAGAAATCCCATTGAATGCCTCCTCCATTGGCGTAGTATTCCGCGATACCCGACCTCCATTCATCCGCCGTGACACAGCTGTTGCACTGTGGCGCCGCTCGATTTTCCTCCAGCGCACATCGATCGGAACAAATATAAGCCCGTCGAAATTCCGGCGGCACGGTAAAACACCAAACACATGCTAGCAAGGCAATGACGAGAATGGGGACTCCACGGCCGGCGCCATCATCAACCTTGGAATATGGCTCCTTTCGGTTGTTGTCGTTGTTGTTTTTGGATTGGGACAATTGTGTCGTCGTCGTCACAACCCCGTAAAGGACCGGATTGCTCTGGTGGTTGATCGCAGCGGTGGAAGGAACCACAAATGCGGATACGAGCGGTGTCCATGACGAACTAATCAACACAGTCAACACCAGCAACAGCTGGTTGGCAAAACCTCTTCTTGACTTCATCATCATCTTCGTATCTATGGTGGTATCTTGTGAGAAGCTTTCACTCCAGCTTCATTGACGAGAGACAGGCTTGTCGGAAGATTGGCATCGGCATCAACACGTCAGTAAGTGTATGCTTTTCGCCAACTCCCTACCGTATTTACTCCTTTCCCTAACATTACCTCTTCTTTGAGAAGGATCTTCTTTCGTGCAAATGCTTTTCGCTCCTCTTCAAACTCTTCACCACAAGCAATCCAATAGCTTTCTGTTTGATGTACATGTACTACTACTTCCTTTTCCAATGTCAACCCAACCACAACCACAACAACAACCACAGCAGCCACAGATACAACGACAGTATCGAATTGGCAGCAAGGTGATTTGTGTCATTTTGCTGTTTGGATCGTTGTTGGTGCTACGCGAAGAATCCTCCTCCAATGACGACAGCAATACGCTTCAAAAGTACTCGGCCGTGTTCATGGCGTTACGGAAACACCCTCCATCGTTGCGTATTTTTCGGTCGTTGCTGGAATGGAATTTACTCTTGTGGGGGACTGTCGTCTCGTTGAAATTGTGGTACCAGTACGTGGGAGAATCCACCGTGGCAGAACTCCTCTTTAGTGGCACAACCAGTGATGCTAGTCATATGGACTATGGCGACTTGCCGGGTCATGCCCACGATGCCAAGGCACGCAGTAGTACGTATTCCGGAGTCCGATTTGCCGATGTGGAATCCGAAAATTCTTTTCAATCGGAAATTATGTTTGTCGATTACGACGCCAGTTTCAGTGAAGTGCTCACGGGGACGATTGAAAACGACGAAGATTTGAACTATATTGTTGGAATACCCACACAACAATCACAAAAATCATCATCACAAACACCAAAAGAATTGGGAGATCCTATTGTCTCCAATACTCAAAAACGACGACAATCCACTCCAGACGACGACGACGACAGCGATCCCTTTTTCTCCGCCACACCACAGTCCAAATCACCGCGCGCTCCCAATGTCCATGCCGTCACATCGGCCGCGCTTGACATGTTACTCCCCATTCTCTTGGCACTCTTTTTCTTTACACTATTTAGTACCAAAAAGGTCACCTACCAATTTCCACAACTCGCCTGGGTGGCCCCCTTGATTCCACTCTTGCTCGTGGTCTACTTGGTCGTCACTCAAATTGTGCTCCAGCCGTGGGCACCCACCCAACACTTTCTCACCGTCCTGAGTTGGACCATTTCGGCACCCCTCTATCCCGTCACGTTTCGAGATGGATTCATTGGCGATATATTCACATCCACCGTACGACCCCTGCAAGATATGGCATTTACCATTTGTTACATACTGTCGGGATTGCAAGGCTATTGGTCCGATGGGTACGAAGGATTCTGGGATTCCGTCCAGCACAATCCCCATCATCTCAATGACGATGATGATACGGTTCTTCTTCTACAGGACAACAGCAACAATACTCCTACTTCCACAGCAGCAACCACAGACAACAACAATCTGGCGTCACAACTCCTAACAGTATTACCACCCCTGGAAACATCCTGGTGGTTGCACACGGTGCTATTACCCATGTGCATGGTCAGTCCGCTCTGGTGGCGATTCTTGCAAAACTTACGACAGACGCATGACAATAAACGGCGATGGCCCTATCTGGGAAATGCGTTCAAATATCTACTCGCGGCCGAAGTGGCCATGTTTGGGGTCTTTGATCCTTCCAAACAACAAACATGGCATTGGTTGGGATGGTTCGTCATTGCGACACTGTATCAAGTGTGGTGGGATGTCTTTATGGATTGGGAGTTATTATTGTTACCACAGGAGGGAGGAATGCTACCACTAAAATTGCGTCCTCAACGATTGTATCCCTCCAAAGCATTTTATTGGACCATTCTCGTGGTCAATGTCTTGTTGCGGTTTTGTTGGACGCTGAGTTTTCTACCACCGCGGTATTTGAATCAAGCCGGTGTCTTGAGCGATACCTTTCAACATTCCGATTGGTCCCGGGCGTTGGCACCGGCCATTGCGTCGGCCGAAATCATTCGACGAACCATGTGGGGATGGCTGCGACTCGAAAATGAAGCCATCAAGGTACAGCAACAACAATCGCCGGCGCAAATTATGGAATTTCAGTTTTTGCGGGGCATCAATCCCGAAGAAGCCTTTGGAGATGCACTGGTGGATGAGGGGATTGTCATGCAATCCATGAACGTCATGGACAATACTGCTTCTGGAACAACAAGCCTGCAACGATGGACCATTAACAAACGACAGGGTGTCATCCCCGCCTTGTGGGAAAAGTGGAAGACTATGGAAGATAGTAATGAGATTCAAATCCTGGCCGAATTGGCACTCTGGGCCACTGTGTTTGCCGCATTGGGAATGATTGCGGCAGCCCATCGAATGACGCTGTGAGGGAAGAAAGGTCCAACTGAACCAATGCAGTAGATGGATACCGGTACATAGATATGCTTGCAAAAGAAATCCAGCATGGATTGTCCAAATTTGCTTGCGACATTTTTGTCTCTATCTTGGTTGTAAGCTAGACGGCGAGATCCTACAGTATCGTTCGTGCACAGTGTATCTTTTTGTGCTGTCTAGCTAGCATCGGTACTGTAGCTCTCTACGGCACCGGAGGAAAGGCTACAAACGATCGATGCTAATATGCTGTCACTGAATCCTTGAACAGACAGCCGTACGGTACCAGGTACCGTTACAGTTGGCCGGTTCCCTCGGCCTGCATTTGCTGAAGGCAAGGGTTCTGACCTTGCACTGCACCGTCATCTGAATTGTTTGTAAAGGCCAAGGTTGCAAGGATTCAATCATCCTTCTGATTTCCGGATCCCCCACCCCCTACGTAGATGATGGTGTCGCCTCTAACCACCTAGACTAAAACAATCTCAGATTTCGTTTTCACAAGACCACTTGATAACTTCCAAATGTCCATTTTCAGCAGGTCTGGAACTTGTCATGTCATCCCATCGACAACCATTGTTGCGAGCCCACTGCAGAATTTCCAAATGACCCGCTTTAGCAGCATAGGAGCATGTATCTACACTCCATGGACAACCATTTGCATGAGCCCACTTTAAAATTTCCAAATGTCCATTCTTAGCAGCATGCCGGCATGTCATATGATTCCATGGACAATCCTTTTCACGAGCCCACTTGAGAATGTCCAAATGGCCCTTTGCAGCAGCACTGGCACATGTGCTTTCACTCCATGGACATCCATTCTTTCAACCATTGGAGCATTTCCAGCTGTCCATTCTCAGCAGCTCCAGCAAATGTTTGATCATCCCACGGACAACCATGCTCTCGTAACCATTGGAGCATTTCCAAATGTCCATTTTTAGCAGCATAGGCACATGTCCGCTCATTCCATGGGAATCCTTGTTGACGTGCCCACTGCATGACCATGATATTCCCAACTGCGGCAATTGCATTGCATACATGAAGACGACTAGGTTTCTTATTCCTGAAATTATCCCCGAGCCAGTAGTCTGCACTGGGCAGGTTACAGAAGGTTTCGCTCTGAAGAATGTTGGTGATTTTTGCGGAGCGACAATCCCATTCATGGGCATCAGGGTTGTCTTTTACCTTTCTTGGGTTTTTCTTGAGTTCAACTTTGCAGTACTCTTCGTAGAGTCGATTCATCTTTTTGTTGACAAAGTCCTACAAAAGCATACTGTCCACTACCAACAAAAGATAGAATCTCGCCGATCCAAATCAAATCGTCAGCTGACAGAAGAAGAGACTCGACTCCGCAGTGGTACCTTCATTGTCAGCATTCATAGCGCAGTTATACTAGTATAGAGCAGCTGCTGCTGTGGTGGTTCTGGTGGTGCTTATGCTCTCGTTGCTGCACGTGTTGTTTGTGGTACCAGTAGTAAGCTCCTGAGGGTGGTTTACCCTGTATCAAGAGCTACAGATCAGACGACCAGTGGATTTTGGTCTTCAATGTTTGTTCTATGCTTATACTGTGCTCCTGTGGTGCCTATTCAGGTATTGATCTGTTTAGTCAGTGGTATTCTGTTATTCATTAATTTGACCAGTGAACTGGGACTCATTGGGACTCATACTCATGAATCGAGTTGCTATGCAGAGTCCACTGAAGGGTGGTGGGCGGTGGGCGGTGTCCGCTGGTCGATGGTCGAGTAGAGAGGGTGTCGCCATTTGTGATTGTCCCTGGAATGGCATTGACGACCATGCATTCGCAGTTTGGCGTGTTCAGTCACGTTTTGCTAAAAAAATCGTTTTATTCGACTGATCCGAAGGAATCATTCGAATTATTTGATTTGATTCTGTCCCAGGCTAGAAATCTTTGAAGGGAAACTGCACCATATGTATTGGAAAAGGTGCGGTAAAAATCTACTGTGATCAACACCCGCCGGCTTCCATAGATAACTCCCCACACGTGTGCTTTTCTGACCTCCCATAGTATACAACAGGTAGACAAAATTGTCATTGGTTGGCTACCCTAATTTAATTAAGCTTCCGGCCCTGTGCGTTCCCGGAAGAGCAAGGCTAACGGATAACCGGTACCCAGGGTTTAAACGAGACAACGAGACCGAGACATGTTGTGCAGGATCCTGACCTCCATCTCCAAGAAAGAAGTCATCAGACAGACAAATTGGTTTGAAGCATCATCCAACAGTCAACTGTAGCTTCATTAAATTTGTATGGCTCAGCAGTAGTAACGATCTGGTCGAAGAAACTAATAACATACTAGTACTCCGTAGATGAATGATGATCACAGTCAACATCACTCCTGCTAACATTCCAGATGCTATACATAACTTGGAGGATACTTGGTCAAATGTTTCATTTGCTCTGCGCATCCAAGCTTTTGGCTGGAAAAACTTGGAGACCTATTCTCCTGTGCTTGACTTCATTACACGGAAGCTAGCTGTGAAGGAAATTGAGGTGATTGCTTATGAGGATATTAACTTTTCTCTAGCTTGTTTAATTGCATCCAAAACGGCCGAGGCTGCAGGGAGCAATCCCTCAGTAGTGAAGCTGAGCCTTAGCGTTCGAATTTGGTCCCAGGAGCACCTTCCCAAAGTTGCGGCACTACTGGTTACCTTGCCCTCCATTACAAGTCTTGATCTCTGCACCCCCGAAGAGGTAGACCATGATGCCCTCCCATGTAGCGATATGGAGGAGAGAAAAATTGCCTGCGCCATTTCCTCCATGTCACAGTTAGAGACATTGAAACTACATGTGCTGCCTCCCTTCGAGTCACTTATTCTGAATCAAATCTCTGGCCAGCGAAATTGCTTCATTCGCCTCAAGGAACTGTTTTGTTGGCAACATGAAGTTGATGGACGGGTACCAGCAGCAGCAGAAGCTGTTGCCTCCTTTCTAGGATCTCCAAACGCATCCATGCTGGAGAGTTTGCACCTTGATCTTGAACATTTCAATGAGGAAGACTCCACGGCAATATTTGGGGCTCTCATGGGAATTTCATCTATTTCGTGGCTGGAAATGTCCTTTTTTGGCAATGCTGCACCGCATTCACAGAATCTGGCGACCTATCTCCAAAGTAATTCATCAAAGCTCCTCCAAAGTCTGACAATGGACATTGCGGATGACACAGTTTTGATGGCGTTGCAAAACAAGTTGTCGCTGACCCATCTCAAACTCGTCCATCTTCGTGGAAATGCTGCGCTCTCTTTGAAGACCCTTCTTAGGAAAAACCAGTCAATTGCGTCACTACAGGTTGAGATGGCGTACCCTCAAAATGCAGAGCTTGACTTGTTGGTGAACGCACTCGCAGATGGTCTTGTCACCAACACCTCCATAAAGAGCCTGTTTATTCAAGTTTGGGTCCAACACGTCGAGAGAGCCATCGATTTCTCTCTCTTTTCAAGGGTTGTAGCCGACTCTTCTTGCCCTTGTGCGCTGGAAACATTCCGCATCAAGCTGGATGGACGGTTCACTGATCAGACTACATCCTCCCTTGCTGATCTGGTCGGGAATCCAGATTGCTGCTTGGAAAATGTCGCAGTGGACGGCTTATGGTCTGACGATGAGCGGACACAGGCATTGCTCGTTAAGGGGATTCAAAGCAACCTGAAGCTGCAAGACTTTCGTTTTGTTCGTGGCAATTCGAGTACTGCAATCCAACAGGGTATTCGGGCAGTATTGCTCCGAAATTCGGCTGCAAAGGCAGGCAAGAGTGGATCTCTTCCAGGAACGGGGCTTCTCCATCTGTTGAACTATGTTGGGAAGACAAGAAAACGCTGCCAGATTTCATCCAGTCAGGAGTCCTCGTGTTCTGCGCAGGTGCTTTACACCTGGCTTCAGAACCACCCTCAAGCAGTCAAAAAGTCAAAGGAAGGGGCAGATTGTGGCACCCAGTCTTTGAGTGCCAAACATGGTATGTTCAAGGCCGGGTCTGGACCTAAGGAGCATTCAACTGAACATGGAGAGCCAGAGAGCAAGAGGGCGAGACTGGGGTAGCGCAACGGAAGATCAGCCAACACACTGAGGACATGGGGCGTCAAATGAGGGAGCTAGCTAGTAGGCTACCGGTACTAGTAGGAGAATGTGTTACCGGTACTTGCATCATGAGAAGTCAGCACAAAAATAAACCAACAGTCAAAGCCACTTTGTGTTAATTTTGTCCTCGTACAGAAACGCTCATTTGTTTTACAAGGGGAGATCTTACGATGGAGTTAGTGGGACTATGTGGGGAACGGACAATCACTCGAGGTCTGGGGCAACAGTGTTGTGAGTTGTGAGGACCATCCGAGCGAATGCTGGTATGCGGCACCCCGTAGCATGAGAGTATGGATTTCGTGGTCTTGCAACTCCCCTTTACCTGCACTTGCCAGCAACGATGATCCAACTGCCTGTGACGATGCGGTGCAGTCCTTCTTTGGGAAAGATCTTGGAGATGAAATGGGCTCCGTCTTCAAATAGCCTTGCCGGCTTGTTAGCAGGTGTGAAAACATTTTTCCGGATTTCACTCCCACCGGCTGGTACCGGTACACCGGAACATCACTGCAGAGGGCGGCTGCAAGTTAGAGGAATTGGTTTTATGGTTGTAATGGCAAAGCACACAGCATACAAGGCACCATGCAGGCAGGAACTCCAAAAGGGAAAAGACATGATACACAGAAACGGCCGACAAACTATGCGTTCCTGCTGTTTGTGGTATTGGCGTTTGCAGTTCGGTCCACGTCCAACGGAGTTCCAATTTCTGTGGACATGCCCACAGAAGCGCTGAGCAAGGATGAAAGCGTCGAAGATGTCGTTGCCTCTTCACCGATCGAGAACTAAGGAGAGGAAGAGGGCGAAACCATGACTTTGACTAGATATGCGACAGGACAATTCACAGCAACCTCTGTTTGTCTCCAGCCAAAGGCATCTTCGTATTTTAAAGGAAAACCTGCTTGTGTGGCTCTTGCGCGAGGATGCTTGGGTGCCGTCAGCGACGTGATCAACAGTTCGCCTCTGAAGCACGTGAGGAGGGGGCTCCCAAGCAAGCCAAACAACAGTCTAAGCTGTGATAGAAAACGGGTTGCTGCCAATCTAGATAGAATCCAACGCACAGTTGTTTGGCTTGAGAACGATTCCCCGCCTCCAAGGGCTTGCAAAACTGTACAAAGAGATAAATTCTAGGTCGCTAGCTGCCGGTATCACATTGCAGCTTGCCAGCTAGCGGAAGCTTATTATCGCTCCGAGCGGTGTCTCATTGCTCTCATGTCGGCAGAATCAACCATTGCGTGTGTTCCATGAAACTCGCCAGACTTTGCTTTCAGTACCGGTACTCATTACCGGGCAAACTTGGAGACTGTCTTTGCCCAAGTCTGAACAGCCAAGATCAAACACAGCCCCCTCAACCCACCCATAAGTACCCAGCAGGCAGCACAGGTAGCATGGACCATGCCAAAACATTAACTTTCAGGGGTCTTAGCAAGGCATTCCAAAAGGAAATTCGGACAGTCAAAGGCTGTGGTGGAAGCAAGAAGTGGGCATTGCCTGCCACATCACTTCCTCGTTTGTCGGGACAATTTTGATGGTGCTCAAAATGCTGGCGGATCTCCTCAAGTCAGCAATCCTCTAATTCAGCGGAGTTGGTTTACAGGTGCGTAGCTTCAGAACCACCCTCAGGTGGCAGAGAAGGCGCAGGATGGAGCAACCAATTGTACCCAATCTGTGGATGTAAGAAGCTTGGAGGTGGAGGGCCTGGAACGCTGGAGCTCTGTTTGACAAACAGGCGTCAGAGGAGAGCAACAAAACTGAACTTGCCTCTAGAATTGCCAAACATCAAGACCCGAATGAGTCCATGAAACAGGAACAGAGCTGACGTGCAAACTAGTATCGTGTCGTGATACACAACTGAGGGGAGAGGGTGGAAGTGACTAATAAGAAAAGACAATAGTAGCCAGTCCAATCGATACGAAAAATGTTTGGGCCATCCACTAGCTAGTGTGTGTCAAATCGACTTTCGAGCCACTTTTCTTTTGCTACATTTGTTGGTGGCTAGTAGTAACGTTATGCACGCTAACTAACTAACTTATGGAATCCAACTCTCGGCAAAGGCATCCCATTCGTTTTCACCGACTTGCTTTCTGGTGAGAGCAATTCCATTTTCAAAGGGAACACCCTCCCATCCAGTTTTCATAAAGTTGCGGATGTTTTGGTGATCATCACCATCGGGGCTGGCCACAACGTCTCTGTAGTATTGTCCCCAGAGCTGGTAATAAATTTAACAAACAAGCAAAAAGAGAAAGATAGAGAGTACAGCAAAAGTGAGACGAAAATTCATAGAAATCATCCCAAACTACACTAATACTACTACTCGAGTGCTTTTGTTTTTGTCGTATTCTCTTCTGTCAGTGCTATTCCTTACCTTGAGAGTAAGATCCTTGTCCAAATTCGACAGAGCCGCATAGGACAAGATCTTGGCACTTCCTTCGTTTTCTCCCTGCTTGTTGAGCATGTCACCATTTTTGAATTCGAGCAATTGCGACTCATAGTGGGTATCAATGAGTTCCATGACATCTTCAAATGTCAAGTCGGATGCATCCATTTCGAGATTGGCATTAAAGATTTCGCACTCATCGGGAATGGTTTCTCCGGCAGCACGGATATCTTCCAACATGCGTGCGGGGGCGGCATTCTCGACGGCACCTCCCAAAGCGGTGGTACCATCCCATCCGAATCGGAGTTCTTCCGACTTTTCCGTCTTGGGACGAATTTCGGCATTCAAAGCAGTGGTGCGGGTGTTGGGAGCAATGGGAGCAAACGCCAAAGCAGGAGCTGCCATCAAGGCGGTGACAAGAGCGGTAGTGTACTTCATGGTGATGGTTTGGTATCCGACAAGAACAAGTTGTGTGGAAGTGGAGCCTGCCAAAGAAAGATCCATCAAGGTCTCCCAAAAGTTCAACTTGGAAGTGGCGTCAGTCAGCGAGGAGGGCGAGCCGCTCACATGATGACGTCACTCTCGCGCCAACATGGAAAACCAAAACAGGATGAGGTCGCAGCGCTGCTGTTGATTGCCGTCGATAGCTTCATTGACTCATAAACACCTCTTCACAACCAGCATCAACCATGAGATTATCTACTTCAGCATTCCTCCTTGCACTGACTCTGGCAGGGACAGTTGAAGGGTTTTTCCCTTCGCTCAACAACAATGCCGCTGCTACCAATACTAAATTGGTCGACGACGTCTCGTTTGTGCCACCCGATACCACCGAGATTTTGGAAGATGCTTGTCGCGATACTGCCGCTCGCATGAAGCGGGTGAAAGTCCCCGTTTCAACGGCCATTAGTCCCAAGGACGGCCAGGTGGGAATTTCCTACGTGCATTGGCCTGCCGTTGCCAAGAAAAAGAATCTGCCTCCCGTCGTGTTGGTACACGGATTCGACTCGTCCTGTCTGGAATACCGTCGATTGGGATCTCGCTTGGCGGCACAAGGCGTCGACGTTTACGCCGTGGATATTCTCGGATGGGGATATACCCAACTCGAGGATGTGGCCGACTTTTCCGCCGCCGCCAAGGTGGAAGCCTTGCAGTCGTTTGTCAACACGGTCATTGGCGAGCAAGCGCCGTATTGCGTGGCCGGAGCCAGTTTGGGTGGTGCCGCGGCCATTGAATTGGCGGCATCATCTAGTAGCGGCGGCGCCTGTCAGGGACTCATTCTGATTGACGCGCAAGGATTTGTCGATGGTGTTGGTCCCATGGCCGCCTTGCCCAAATTCTTGGCACAAGCCGGAGTGGCCGTCCTCAAGAGTGTTCCCTTGCGAAGTTCCGCCAATCAAATGTCCTATTTTGATAAAGAGACATACGCCACCGACGATGCCCTCGCCATTGGACGATTGCACTGTGTCCAACAGGGGGATCTCTGGTCGGATGCCATGGTGTCATTCATGAAATCAGGAGGATTCTCGCC